>WNGS01000690.1:1040528-1095471 GCA_020271785.1 Procambarus virginalis | reverse complement strand
TATGCATTTAAATTATAAATTACATGTTCATCAGATCTGTAAGCAACGGCCATTATGGAGCAGGAAATTAGAATGTTTAATCTGTAAATTTGAATACTTGGGTTGAGAATATGCAGAGGAAAACATAGAAAGTACAATTCAGCATATCACACTCTACGGCACATCCCTTAAATGAGGATACTGTTACACTAGTATATAATATTACTGTACTGTACAATACTGATAGTTGGACATCCATGATGCTTGATAAAGCATTTCTGTTTAATCGTAAATTTCGTTAAAAACAAATAACAACAATTCTCTTAGCTTATTACTCTAAAAAAAAAAACAATGGCTGATCAGTCGCCAAAAAATGACTGATGCCACAGAGAATCCGGGAGTCGTGTATGGGTCAAGAGTCGAATGAATTAGACTCTTGACCCTACACTTCAAAACAAAGGAAGTCAACACGACGTTTCGGTCCATCTTGAACAAGTCGTACGTGTGGGTGGGTTGGGTGTTAATGTCTCCCACATTATTATTCTACTGTCCTCGCTAATTAATATATAGATCTAGATATGGCAATGACGGAACATAGCAAATAAACTGGCGACAACCCATTCCCGTTACGACCTCTTGTCTCTGAAGACTATGAACTAATAGGTAGGTAATTAACAGCGTGACTGAAATTCGGAACACTTGCCAAGATACACACACACACAGAGTGTAGCCTCTGTTCAATAACTTTTTGATTTCATTCAATTAACCTAGTTCCTAGAGCTGTTAGGTTCTTGTAGTTTTAAGGTTCTAATGACGAGTCAAAGCTTTATTATAAGCAAAAGCTTAATTGTGGCATGTTGAAGCCTAGCAGCGCATTAAGATTCTTTAAAGCGTTTGAAAACTTGAGATTTTTTTTATTTGCACATCAAAGAAACAATTCTAATTCAAAGAAAATTTTGAATAGAAGTGGCTATTGTGACTGGAATTATCATTGACAATCAGAATTGTCATTGACTGGAATTATTCTCAAACAATTGCTCCATGTAGCCTAAGTCAGGCCTGATATAAATATTATTGAATAATTATATTAAAATGACATAATTTATGTATTAGGGACAGGTTTAATGATAATATTTGCAGTAATTTTTTTTAGCATCTAGCATTCCATATTATGTACTGTATTGAATTTGATATACTGTGTGTTTTAAATTATGCATTTATTCATTTCTATTATATTTAAATGTCAATATGCACTTTATTTTCTAATATGAAGTTCTTTTCTAGCAAATGTGGGTGGACGTCACGATGTAAATAAAGACCAAGTTGGAGTATATCAGAGTCATGGCGATTGTTGGAGGCGCACGCAGCTCCTACAAACCTCCACGATTCATTTGAGGATGTTGGGGAAACCACTGTTGCATGCCCACACATTTAGATCATGACCGTCACCCCCGGTCTTGGAAGAGGATCCAGATGGAGATTTCTTGGACAGTAAACATCACAGCAAGGCAAACACATTAGAGGCGAAGCGGGGCCATCATACAAGAGGTAAAAGAGACCATGCCGGCACCACGCGGCCTCGATATCAACATTCACCGCTCAACCATGTAGGCTCAAGTTCTTCTGATTGTGTAAACTTTATACATTGCTTTTGATGGCGAAGATGGGAGTTTTCAGAAATAGCAGGGCACAAATTATCTTATATAATGCCATTCCCAAGATATTAGGGGATCCAAGTGCACATACAGACCTAACAAAAACTGATCGCAGTGGACCACCTAATCACAGCGAGAACTAGATTTTAGACATACCGATAAATCTGTTGCAATACAAAGTCAACATGCCACAACCACTAGGGGACCGATTAGCAAAATATGTAATCCGACATGTGGTAGACTCAGGGTAGACGACATAAAGGTCATCTTCAGACACATGACATTTCAATCTTGGAGTCAAAAAATTTATGCGAAGAACAAACGCAGAACTGAGTGATACAGGCACTGCCACTGCTTATCTTTCTAGACTACATTCCCCCTGATTGGATTTGGTTAAACTGCTTCCTCCATAAACTAGAGGTGTAATACACGTCCACTCAGTGTTTTAAATGTAAAGGTTTTCACCTATACCTGAAAGGCTGCACCAAAGACATTAAATGTGGGAAATGCTCTGGTCCCATTACACGCAAGACTGTGCATCAGATACTCGCCTGCTCAAACTGTGATAGCGATCATGACATTACATTCAAACAATGCCTTCATACATAGCAGCAGCAGCCACAAAAACTAAGGTTCTCCTACCACCACTGCTATACAGTAGGCACTAAACAACCAATTCAGCCCATCTCAACCTCTATCTCGCATTCAGACCACAACCATTGCGTGTAACTAATAGTCTATCGCCGACAGTCCCGCTCCCCGGGTCAACCATCTCTCACAAACTGCACAGCTGATTCCTGATCTGTTTGAAACTCTTGTCACTCGCATCGAAAATCACTAGAAAAGATCGCTGGACAGACTTCTAACTAAATTCTTTACACAAGTAACACAACCCACCCCTGAGGCTGACCCAACAGACATCCCATCAACCAGCATACAGACACTGACATCCGCCCAATAATGCACCATTGCTGGACATCGCATCGTTTGAAACAGATGATGGTTAACACTCACTAAATAACACCCTTGCACGCCTTACCAAAATCACTCTCCAGGCTGACTTGCACAAATCCCACCACAAGTACCAAGGGTAAGACACGGCCCCACATCAGGTATCCCAACATGTAATACTACTACTGGCCATACATGGAAAACACGTCCATAACCCAAACATCCTCAATGGCTCCCCCTAACCTTCAGGGCTTGAACAAAAAACATTTAAACTATCTCTTACAGAACTTAAACAATGCCTTTCTCATCCAAACCGGACTAGCTTTTATAACCGAATCCTGGCTCCTCCAACCAAAATCTATTTTTAAAAACTTTCAGATAGCAGAGACTGGACAGACCCAATCGTATGGGTTTTTTTTTTTCCTCCTAACAAGAAGTAATACAACATGTAAACCTGTAACATGTACGTATTTTGTGAACGGTAACTAGAATTTAGCAGCCCTAATACTGTACAATGGTGTACACACAATCCTTCCTGGGTAATACACACCCTGCTGGCACATAAACTTAAATGAATTGGAATTCTTTCTTAACCAATTACGCACCCGATCATAGTTACAGGTGATCCAATGCTAACCACCCCACATGGAGCAGAGGTACCCTAAATACTGCAGGTACCGATCTATATAACTACTGGTACCTGCAGTATTTAGGGTACCTCTGCTCCATGTGGGCGGTGGTAGCATGTGATCACTTGTAACTATGATCGGGTGTCGTAATTGGTTAAGAAAGAATTCCAATTCATTTAAGTTTATTGTGCAACCAGCAGGGTTGTATGTACAAGGAAGGATATTTGTGTACACCCATTGTACAGTATTATGGCTATGCCTAAAATTTCTAGTTACCGTTCACACAAATACGTACCTGTTAAGGTCTACATGTTGTATTACTTATGTTAGGAGGAAAAAAAAAACCCATACGATTGGGTCTGTCCAGTCTCTGTATCTGAAAGTTCTTAAATATAGGATTTTGTTTGGGGGGAGCGAGCCAGGATTCGGTTATAAAAGCTAAATCCGGTTTGGATGAGCAAAGGCATTGTTTAAGTTCTGTAAGAGATGTTTAAATGTTTTTTTGCTTTCCAAGTCATGAAGGTTAGGGGGAGCCATTGAGGATGTTTGGGTTATGGACGTGTTTTCCAATGTATGCCAAGTAGTAGTAGTACGTGTTGGATTACCTGGATGTGGGCCGTGTCTTACCCTTGGTACTTGTGGTTGGGATTTGTGGCAAGTCAGCCTGGAGAGTGATTTTGGTAAGGCGTGCTAAGGTGTTATTTAAGAGTTTTACCATCATATGTTCAACGATGCCGGGTCCAGCAATGGTTAGCTTTTTTTGGGCGGATGTCAGTGTCTGTTGCTGTTGATGGGATGTCTGTTGGGTCAGCCTCCAGGGGTTGGGTGTGTTTAATTGTGTAAAGAATTAGTTAGAAGTCTGTCCAGCGTCTTTTCTAGTGAATTTTCGATGCGAGTGACAAGAGTTTCAAACAGATCAGGAATCAGCTGATGCATTTTGTGAGAGATGGTTAGACCCTGGGGGAGCGGGACTGTCGGCGATAAGACGTTATTAGTTACACGCAATGGTTGTGGTTGAATGCGAGATAGAGGTTGACGATGGGCTGAATTTGGTTGTTTCAGTGCACTACTGTACTGCAGGTCTGGTGGTAGGGAAGAACCTTCGTTTTTGTGGCTGCTGCTGCTATGTATGAAGGCCATTGTCTTGAATGTAATGTCATGATCGCTATCACAGTTTGAGCAGGCGAGTATCTGATGCACAGTCTTGCATGTAATGGGAACCAGAGCATTTCCCACATTTAATGTCTTTGGTGCAGCCTTTCGAGGTATGGTGAAAACCTTTACATTTAAAACACCGAGTGGGACGGTGTATATACACCTCTAGTTTATGGAGGAAGCAGTTTAACCAAATCCAATCAGGGGGAATGTAGTCTAGAAAGATAAGCAGGGCAGTGCCTGTATCACTCAGTTCTGCGTTTGTTCTTCGCATAATTTTTTTGACTCCATAGATTGAAATGTCATGTGTCTGAAGATGACCTTTATGTCGTCTACACTGATGTCTACCACATGTCGGATTACATATTTTGCTAATCGGTCCCCTAGTGGTTTGTGGCATTTGACTTTGTATGCAACAGATATCGGTAATGTCTAAAACTCTAGTTCTTCGCTGTGTTTGTGGTCCACTGCGATCAAGTTCCTTTGTTAGGTCTGATATTGTGCACTTTGATCCCCTAATATCTTGGGAATGGCATTATATAAGATAATTTGTGCCCTGCTATTTCTGAAAACTCCCATCTTCGCCATCAAAAGCAATGATTAAAGTTTACACAATCAGAAGAACTTGGCCTACCATGGTTGAGCGGTGAATGTTGATATCGAGGCCGCGTGGTGCCGGCATGGTCTCTTTTTACCTCTTGTATGATGGCCCCGCTTCGCCTCTAATGTGTTTGCCTTGCTGTGATGTTTACTGTCCAAGAAATCTCCATCTGGATCCTCTTCCAAGACCGGGGGTGACGGTCATGATCTAAATGTGTGGCATGCAACAGTGGTTTCCCCAACATCCTCAAATGAATCGTGGAGGTTTGTAGGAGCTGCGTGCGCCTCCAACAATCGCCATGACTCTGATATACTCCAACTTGGTCTTTATTTACATCGTGACGTCCACCCACATTTGCTAGAAAAGAACTTCATATTAGAAAATAAAGTGCATATTACATTTAAATATATATTAGAAATGAATAAATGCATAATTTAAAACACACAGTATATCAAATTCAATACAGTACATAATATGGAATGCTAGATGCTAAAAAAAATTACTGCAAATATTATCATTAAACCTGCCCTAATACATAAATTATGTCATTTTAATATAATTATTCAATAATATTTATATCAAGGCCTGACTTAGGCTACATGGAGCAATTGTTTGAGAATAATTCCAGTCAATGACAATTCTGATTGTCAATGATAATTCCAGTCACAATAGCCACTTCTATTCAAAATTTTCTTTGAATTAGAATTGTTTCATTTGATGTGCAAATAAAAAAAATCTCAAGTTTTCAAACGCTTTAAAGAATCTTAATGCGCTGCTAGGCTTCAACATGCCACAATTAAGCTTTTGCTTATAATAAAGCTTTGACTCGTCATTAGAACCTTAAAACTACAAGAACCTAACAGCTCTAGGAACTAGGTTAATTGAATGAAATCAAAAAGATTATTGAACATGAGGCTACACTCCTGTAGTGGTGTGTTGTATCTTGGCAAGTGTTCCGAATTTCAGTCACGCTGTTAATTACCTACCTATTAGTTCATAGTCTTCAGAGACAAGAGGTCGTAACGGGAAGGGTTGTACGCCAGTTTAATTTGCTATGTTCCGTCACTTGCCAATATCTAGATCTATATATTAATTAGCGAGGACAGTAAGGCAATAAATAATGTGGGTGAACATTAGACACCCAACCCACCCACACGTACGACTTGTTCAAGATGGACCGAAACGTCGTGTTGACTTCCTTTGTTTTGAAGTGTATGGGTCAAGAGTCTAATTCATTCGACTCTTGACCCATACACGACTCCCGGATTCTCTGTGGCATCAGTCATTTTTGGCGACTGATCAGCCATTGTTTTTTTTTTTTAGAGTAATCAAGCTAAGAGAATTGTTGTATTTGTTTAACGAATTTACGATTAACGAAATGCTTATCAAGCATCATGGATGTCCACTATCAGTATATGTACAAAGAAATATATACTAGTGTAACATACTCATTTAAGGGAATGCGTGAGTGTGATATGCTGAATTGTACTTTCATGTTTTCCTATGCAATTTCAACCCAATATCTAATTTCGATTAAACATTCTATTCCTGCTCCATAATGGCCGTTGCTTACAGATCTGATGAACATGTAATTTATAATTTAAACTGCATTAAGCATTCCCAATACAAGCACTAATAATTCCAGAGAGCATTGCCATGCATCATTTTCATACTACAAATTACAAAACCAAATACCATTACCATAGATTTCAATACAGTAGTCTATGCCATCATATAATACAATTTCTATGCAACAGGACCAGTGCCCTTGTGGTCTGGCCTGTCACCTTATAAACAAATTGGTTTTACCTAAATCTGTTTCATCTCTACTTCCCAGTCGAGATGTGGATAATGTAGCTGGTGTCCTCGAGTGCTGTGGGCGGTACAGAGGGCGTGGTCGAAATCCTTCGGTGGGCGTGTCGTGCGGCCAAGCTCCGCCTTCCTGGATACCTGGGGCGTGTTGCTCTCCGAGCCGCCCATCTCACCCAGGTACTGCTATTGCTAGTACTACCAGGAGCTGTTGTGGTCGTGGTGGGTGTTCGCCCCGACACATGTTCTTGTTACAGATGTTCGCCAACAGCTGCACCAACACATGCGCTCCCGATATCCTGGTGACGCGCCAAAAGTCAATATATATATACTGTTACAATTGATTACAACTGACGTCCTGTACCCCACCCCAACAAATACTCCACCTAACCAAAATTATTGCTACTAACGACTAGCAAACAAAATTATTGTTTGTAGCGACGTAATAACGCTATTACTTTTGGGTTTTGGTAGGGACGCGAGTCTTATTTTCCTCGGCGTCACCCGTTTTTATATGAAAGGAACCATCGGAAATGCATCCGAGGTGCCGTGTGGCAACGTTGTCTGTTGGCTGTGGAAGTCGCTATCATGGTCACAGATGAGGCGTTTGTTATCTTCTTCAACTGATGGTGATGTTACCATGGGGAATGTTTGGAGTGGTAATGGTGGTGGCGGCCCTTTACCGCGGCTCCCTCACGGCCTACCTGACGGCACCCAGCGCAGTGCCACCCACCCACACCCCTGGGGGAGCTGTGGGCGTCCGGGGCCACCAGCTGGGGCCTGGAGGGCGGCTGGGGCTGGGTCAGGTACAACGCCAACCCTCAGATGCAACACTTTCTCCCAGCATGCAGGTACGTTCCTGTGGGAAGGGGAAGAGAGTGAGTGGAGAGTTGTAATGATAAAGTGATGAGGGAGAGAAAGGAGAATAGTAGGGAAGGAGAGAGGTAAAAAGGTAATGAGGGAGAAATAAGGTAAGTTAATTATCCGGAGAAAGTGCTAAGCCAATACGAGTACAAATAGCACTTTGAAAGGATATAAGGACAAGGAGCTGGGATATGGGAATAAGGAGCGAGGATATGACGATAAGGAGCTGGGATTTGACGATAAGGCGCTGGGATTTGACGATAAGGAGCTGAGGTATGGGAATAAGGAGCGGGGATATGACGATAAGGAGCTGGGAAATGATAAGGAGCTTTGATAAGAGAAGGAACAGATATTGGGACAAGGAGCTAGGATATAAGGACAAGGAGTTGGTATGCGAGGACAAGGTGCTGGGATATAAGGACAATGAGCTGGGATGTGAAGACAAGAAGCTGATACATAAGGACAAGGAGCTGGCCTATGCGGACAAGGAGCTGGCCTATGGGGACAAGGAGCTGGCCTATGGGGACAAGGAGCTGCAAGGTATGAGGACAATGAGCTGGGATATAAGGACAATGAACTCGGATGTGAAGACAAGGAGCTGGGATGTGAGGACAACGAGCTGATACATAAGGACAAGGAGCTGGGATACGAGTACAACAGTTGTGTTTTTAACGGAGTGGTAAACTGATAGAAGGAGAAGAGGCTGGATTACCAATGATCAACAAAATCTCACTGCTGACCTTGGCTGCCCCGCTGGCAAACGAACTTTGAAAATGCAGCCGACTGTCCACCCTAAATTATCCCAACTCTAACTCAACCAAGCCTAACACAGCCTAACCAACGCTAATACATCCTAACACTAAATACCGTTTAAATATACGGCTTAGACGCGCCCTAACGAAACACACACACAGTTTAAACACACCCATCTTCCTGTATAGATAATACCTATTGTAACGATCGTTAATAGTCACGAATTCGTACGTGCTTAGCTTTCAGATAGTAGTATACTCACTAGTAAGGAATTCTTAAAAATAAATTAAGCTAAAGACACAACTTAAATATTCCTAGGCCAACTATAGCACACATTTACTATATTAGGCCTCAGATATCGTGTATTAGGCCTTGGAAGGTTAGGTTAGTCTTTAAATACAAGTAAAAAAAGTTTTC
Organism: Procambarus virginalis; assembly: GCA_020271785.1. Lineage (NCBI taxonomy): Eukaryota > Metazoa > Arthropoda > Malacostraca > Decapoda > Cambaridae > Procambarus > Procambarus virginalis. Next base: position 1,086,658 of record WNGS01000690.1, on the reverse strand, counting down.
TGATTTCTCCAACTCAATAGTGCAGACTTCTACTTTCTAATTGCGTTGTAGGTGGGTATATATACTATGGTCCTCGTCGTTACTGTAGGTACTGACACAAGAAGAGGATAGGCTGGTTTAAACACCCTAACCAAACACTATACATTATACAAGAGGGTTACTCGGCAATTTCAAGACTTGAATTTCACATTATTAAATGGCTTTTAACCCTCCTTTATGTAAACTGACCAGTAACGTAGTAGTAGGCTCAAGTTGAGTGATGTACACCAGTTGATTGACAGTTGAGGCGGGACCAAAGAGCCAGAGCTCAACCCCCGCCAAGAACGCTCGAGAAGACGGGCTGCACCTAGACTAAACAAGCCGTATCACAGTTTTGTAAATATTTACATAAACACACATATAGAAAATCATTACCTACAGTAAGCAAATGAACTATTCGCATACTTTGCGTCATTATATACTGGAATGTGAAAAAAAATTGCGGAATTTAGAGATAACACCAATAGTGTCCAAGAAATGCCTAAGTACTTCATTCATAATGATGTGCTGCCCGAAATCTTAGCGAAGTATCCAAAATTTACACGTTATCAAAAGCTAAGCTGACAAAGTGGATAGCAAGGAACTAGGCTACACTATATCAAAAGCTAAGCTGACAAAGTGGATAGCAAGGAACTAGGCTCCAAGTAATCAATTGTATAACTTGATATATGCTAGAAGGGGGGGGGGTTATCTATGGGTGCCACATGGTCTATCTTTGTGTCTATCGTCCCTCTCTCCTAGGGTATCTCTAACAACACTATAAAACACTAAAATCCATAAAATCGAAAGAAGAACCTCCATCATAAAAGTTTTGCCATTTTAAAGGGATAATAAGCATTATGATTATCATAGTTTGAATTTTGGCGTGATTAGCACACACAGTTTATGGTATGGCCAAAAAATTACGAATTCAATACTGAATCAGAATTGTATTGCGTAGATTCCTTGAGGACGGGGGGGGGGGGAGAGGGAGGGGTCGTATTGGCACAGTCATATGACACTTCTTTGATTCCATTCCCAACTGGCCATGTTGGGCACATACTCAACAGTAATTAATGGGAAAAATTGCGTAAAGTTAGCCTCAGGTGTTTGGCCTCCAAACCGAGTCATACAGACAGCTAGACAAACATATATTTGTATTACTATATATAGATATGCACACTACATATTTGTATGAAGTACCTACACATTCATATATGTACAGTAAATATACATGCCACCTCAGCAGCCACCTGTCTCCAAGGCGTCGGGGATACTCCACGATGTAACTTATTCATATAAAAAACAGTCTGGCGTCTCTGATTTGAGATTGATTACTTATTCAGAAAAAGTTCGGCAACATATAATCTAGAAAATAACATTCAATAGCGTAATTTACGCAATAGCCAGGAAGACGGAGATATGGGTATATAAGGCGCTGACGACGGTCGCTGTACACACACACACTCGCCATATCCTTCACGCCGAGCTCTCGCCTCTGCTCACATTCCCAGGGTAAGTAACGGGGGTCCTAGTTGCTGTTTTAGATACAGCTACTGGGAAAAAAGTTCCAAGTAGCCAGGGCTATGGTAAGCCCGCAGCAGACTTACTGCTCCGCTGCCTCTGGGTCCTAGTAAACACGAAATCTTGCTGCCTTGCCCTGCAGTGGACAAAAATTACAATTACAAAAATTACGACATGAGGAGGGGGGGAGGGAATGTTGCTGTAATTCTGCTGCTGCAAGTCTACTTTGGTTGCTGCACTAAGTTTTCGAAACAAACCTCAACACAAGCTGGCAATATTATTACAACTAATTTCGTGATGGTGGGCTTAAATCATCATCTGTTGCAGTTCTTAACCTTTTGTTTTACGATTACAGACCCCCAATGGATTCCCCATTTTGTCCCCATACCCCCCCCCCCCCTTCGCCATTGTAAATGTGTGGCCACGTCTGTGGTAGAAAATACAAAAACAAAATGCACCATCGAGGATTCCCGAGGGTGCATTTATCATTGATATATGGCATTCATATATGACAATATCATTGTCATATATCAATGTCAATGTAAATACATCAATATACTTATCATTGATATATGGCAATAATGCAATTTCTCTGTGTATTGAAAGAGGGGCGTCAGAGGTAGAACTACCTCTAAGGAAATCCTGGCTCGGTTTCAGTGGAAGCCTCGGGAACCCTCGTACTACTGCAGCTCGAACCCTCGAGCTGCAGTAGTACCCCAGGTTGCCATTATTTTACCATGTTGAGGCGTAGTCGCATAGTGCGTTCATCTGGGAATACCCAGCAGAGGTTCGAATCCACATCATGGCCCTTGTAGGTTTTCTCATAATATCATACATGCACCATATTATTGTTATAATTTCATGAAATCCTGCTTACGCTTAACTTATTCTGTTCGTGTAGAGATCATATTGCGTCTAATTTTTCGGCAACAGAGACATGATGCTTCGTGTGTGGGTTGTAGCGGCTTCGCTAGTGGTTGTCTTCACTCAGGGGGAGTGGTCATCTGAGACTCGCTCTCCATTCTCCCAGGACCTCATCTCCTCCTTATCTCAGGTACGTGTGTATATATACTTTATCGCGCGCACACACACACACACACACACACACACACACACACACACACACACACACACACACTGGTAGGATGCTCTAGTGGATAAGGGAGTACCTAAGCTATAGGAAGCAGAGTTACACTGAGGGGTGAGACCTCAGAGTGGCATGAAGCCACCAGTGGAGTACCACAGGACTACTTGAACCTATCCTCTTTCTGATATACATAAATGATCTCCCAGATTGTATAGACTCATTAATCTCAATGTTTGCTGATGATGCCAAAATTATGAGGATTAAGACAGAAGGACAACTTGAGGCTTTAAAAAGACCTTGACAAACTGAAGGAATGGTCCAACAAATGGTTGTTAAAGAGTTTAACCCAAGCAAATGTAATGTAATGAAGATAGTTGTAGGGAGCAGGAGACCATATACAAGTAATCTTAAAATTACCTTGAACTGTGTATAGCAGACTCCATACAAAGTTTCAAGTATAGATATGATAAGAGCCCAATATGCTCAGGAACCTGTACATCAGTTGATCGACAGTTGAGAGGCAGGACCAAAGAACCAGAGCTCAACCCCCGCAAGCACAACTAGGCGAGTACACACACACACGCATATTAAAGGTCCTCGCAACCAAGTGGACAGCGCTCTAGGGTCGTAGTCCTAAGGATCCGGGTTCGATTCTTGGTTTAGGCAGAAACAAATGGGTAGAGTTTCTCTGTATGCCTATGTTCACCTAGTAGTAAATAGGTACCTGGGAGTTAAACAGCTTCTACGAGCTGCATCCTAGGGATGTGCGAGAGAAATATGTAAAAGATATATGATTGAGAAAAAAGTAAGTCGGGAGTCAGCACACTATAAGGACTGGACAACTGATAATTAGAAAGGCGGAATCCAGGAGCTAACAGCTCGATCCTACAAGCACAAATAGTAAGCATGCATATCTATATTATTTCTCAAAAATATATAACGTGCTTCTTGAAACAGACAATAGCAAGCATATTGAGCTAAAAATTCCGGTAAGAAAAAATAACTTAATATTTCCAATTTAATAATCCAAGACAATGTTTTGTTTACATGACTGACAGATGAGGAAGAGCAAGCGTAAGTATTAACCCTAACCCACCGGATTCTCCAGGATTCTTACCTCAAATTTATTTCATTTTGTTTTGTTATTCGTAATTGACGGTAAAAAAAACTTAAACAATAATCAGTGGCAATAAATGGCGTTGAATTTAAAGACTCTTTAGTGTGGCTCGTTGTGGATCCTTCTGTCCAGCCGTTTTTGTAAGAATAAAGGTACGAATCCAAGGAAATCCGAATTTGTTTGGAAACATTAAAACTAGCTTATGGCACTTACCTGATGTTATTTTAAAAAATATATTTAAAAAGATTTCTTTGACTTGAATATTGCCATAAAAATGGCAATTAACACCACCAGTTTACTACCACCCGACAACCATTCGTCACCACGCACCACCACTACTACAACCAATCATTACCCCCCACCACCACTATTCCCCGTAATAACCACTCCTCCCACAACCACCACCGCCATATACAATGACAACACAACCAGTTCACACCACAAGGACGGCTGCCAGCGAGGTGTGGAGTCTGCAGCCAGCCCCAAGATACGAAAATATGCCATGATAAACAAGGCTAATTAGCCCGTCCAAGCTTAGTGCCCAAACTGCTCCATGACAGACCACGACTGGAATTTCAGATGTCTTTAAATGCTTAAAAGGATCCAAACGAACCCCCACATCCCCTCCCTCCTCCCACGCCTTAAGCAGAACAGAAGCCCTAACCAAAACAGCTCCCCTGCTCACAAGAACAGCGTGGAGTTTACCAAGACTAAACCAGGTGGATGGAGCATATGGCCCTCCACCATCGGCCACACAAGAAAATAGTTCAACGTAATCGCCCGCACATTGCATCCTCAAAGCACACTGGGGGCAATGATGAAAAGAGTGTCAGAGTTTCCACTGATAAGGGCCAAAGAGTAAATCTGCCCCAAATCAGCGCAGCAGTAAGTAGTGCTCCCGAACAAATGGACACCCTCTATCCAATGCTTATAGCCTTGGTCACAGTTGGTCGAAAGTGTGCTATCGAAACACGGTACAAAGGAAATCAGAGAGACTAAAAGACAATTATAAGCATAAGCTCAAGAAATTCGAAAAAAAATATCCTCACCTTCAAGAACACGGGGCAGGAAACACTCTCCTAAAAAAAACAGGCAGAGTCCAATACATCAGAAGGCAACTTTGATGAGTCAGTTTCAAGTACACCAAGATCCTCAACTCCAATTTCAACTTCCATAGCGAGTTCACCTGACTCCATGGATACCACGGTAATATCAGCAAGTTCCAACAACCTAGAGGACTAAAGATCCTGTAATGGAATGCGCAAATAATGTGCACAAAATTGCAACACTTTTAATGCACAGCAGCAACCAAAGGCATAGACATTCTGATACTACAAAAGAGCTTGCTTCGAGACGGATTAGAACCTAAAATCTCAAGCTATCAAGGCTTCTTCCTTCCATGGATCAACGGAAGTGCCATCCTTCCATGGGTCAAGGGGAAGTGCCATCTATGTTAAATGTGACCTGATCTCCAGGCTCATACCCCGCCTACCCGATTGTGGACCAGGAAGAGAGGTGATGGGAGTATCCATTGAGTTAAGACACGACAAACTTGAAGCGTTTAATATTTACAGGTCTCCACGTGCTGTAATGGATCTCTGTTATTTGGACACGCGACCACCTCGTACACAATAATTTGTGGTGATTTCAATGCCCATCATCGTTTGGAACCGGGCTCCAATAAAACAAATGAGGCCGGAACTCACATCTACTAGACCAGCTACCAGAAATCTAAATCCTAACAAAAAATGAACCCACCCACATCCAAGGAGGTAGATTAGACCTTACCTTCGTTTCAGCCTCCCTGAGAGATGCAGCAACATGGTCAGTTGAACCCACACTCACAAGCGGCCAATATGGGGTCCAAATTGAACTAAAGTTGGCTCTAGCAATCCCACCTCCACCAGAAGCCTGGAACTTCACTTCAGCTAAATGGGACCAATTTCAAAATCTCATCTCAGAGTGACACAAAAACTATGAACAAATCCACAAGGGCCGTGACAAGGATTCGAACCTGCGTCCGGGAGCATCCCAGACACTGCCTTTGTTCATTTGATGCATCACGTTAGTGTGATCTCTGTGTGACAAACTGTTGTTCCTGAAGACATAAATCAGACAAAAGATTTTGTCAAAGCAATTCAAAGTTTAGCCAACCACTCGATCCCATTGAAAAAAAAACAATCCACCAGACACCACAAAGATAACTGGTACTATTGCGAACGTGTCAAAGATCTCAATCATCGACTCAACAGCACAAGGAAGCTACACAAAAAGCAACCAAGTGACCACAACAGGACCTTACTTTGTGAGGTCAAGGAACATGTGCATCAAGAGACCTGGATAATCAAAGAAAGTGGCTGTAATGGTGTTCACATCTGAATGAACATCTCTCTTGGAGATATGTGGCAGAAAATCCACCGGGCCAAAGGAAATAAACACCTAAAGCCCCACACCCTAAGGATCCTCAACAGGAAGCCGAAGTTTTGACAACCAAATTTGCAGAAAGAACAACCAGTAATCAGCTTCCACCAGATGTACTAGCAGTGCAGACAGGATTAGAGGAAGAAAGGTGGCACAGAATCCTAACAGCATGTGCAGAAGTCTGAAGTTGATAGCCCTTTCACACTGGATGAGCTCAATCAGCCTAACTCCAAAGATACATCCCCTGGAGACAAAATAACCTATAAAATTACTAGGAACTCGGCCCAGATGGAGACGCTACATACCTTAGGTTAATTAATTTAGCTTGGACTTCTCAAACTAGACCTACAGCTTGGAATAGTTCAGACAGTGCCGATCCCAAAACCCAAAGATCCAGCTAATCCAAGGCCCATCTCTCCAAAACTGTGCAGCCAAGAATGGCACTAGACAGACTTTATTGGAAAACGCCTAAACTGCACCAAGATATGTATGCCTATAGAAGAGGAGTTGGTACAGTGGAATGTATTACCACTGTTAGCCCAGCTATTCTCTGCTGCCTCATCGACAAAGAGGTCAAAGGCAACCTGCTCTCCTGAACCAAAAACTGTCTCAAACAGAGAAGCAAGAGTGAAACTTCATGGCACAGTCTCTGAATATAAGACATGAAAATGGTACACTGCAATGAGGTATTCTCAGCCACTTTCTCTTCAACTGTTTAGTGGAAAGAATAATGAGGCTGAAACTTCCACAACACTGCAGGCTGCTAAACTGCACGGACGACTTTGTCATCATAAAAGGAAGGGATGCAGCGCGCTTTGCACTCAAATCGCCTCTAGACTGCATCAGTCTAGAGGCAAAGCAGATTGGTATCAAACTCAACCCCACAAAGACAAAAGCCATGCTCATCAAAATAGTAAAGCCCAGCATCCAACTGCCATTACAAGGTCATCCAATTGAATGGGAGGACACTTATTATCTAGGAATAATCCTGGACACAAACTTTAATGCTGATGTAATTTACTTGAGAGAGAGAACTGCGGCCAGGACTGCAATCCTCAGGTCGCTAACCTCCCTCTCTGGAAGAGCCAATCTGCAAGTCCTTCGCATATACTGTGTACAATCAGTCAGATCAGTGATCGACTATGCCGCACCTGCACTCACAAGCCTATCACAGTTTAGTTCATTTATTATGCACCCCATACCCATCTTGTGGGCTGTAGTGGAAAGGGTTACAGAGGCACATAATGGGCTCAGAGACTGAACCCCACAATTCATTTGGCTAAGCAAGTTACAATCTTGATGAGCAAGTTACAAAATTCCGTACAAGTCGTCACATCAACAATGGGTTCGAGATCGACCACACGTACAGTTTTTAAATTAAGCAACTGGCATATTACAACAATAGAAAAACTTGAAGTAGTCCAAAACAATGCTATGAGAGCTGGCCTGGAAGCCCCTACGTGGACCAGGCTTGAAACTTTAAGATTGGAAACTGGTTTGCCCTCTCTTCAAGCAATAATATCTCAAAGAACAGGTACGATTATCGGTAAGATAATTTCCCCTTACCCAGTCCCAGTACGACAGGCCTTGGTAGTTGGACTTGGCCAAAACATCTGAAATTCTTGGGCTGCCGAGCGGGAGTCCTAAACAGACTACAATTAAAAGGCATGATTCCTGATACAGGAGGTGACCAACCACACCCAAACTACACTTTTTCCCCACCGTGGGAGGAACTTACCTTCAAAATAGTAATAAAAGGTCTTCCGATGAAAAATGCTGCCTATGATCCAACAATTTTAAGGCGCATCATAGAAAAGCAAATGTGCAGCATTACAGGAGCCACCCACATCTTCACAGACGGATCGGTGGACACACAATATGAGAGTGCTGGCGCTGCTCTTTGAACGGACAGCGAACAGGTATATTGGAGACTGGGAGGACCAGTATCATCAACCCAAACTGAGCTGTTTACCATATAACGCAGTCGCATATGTGATTGCACAAAACACTCTGAATGCAATCATACACAGATTCAGAAGCTGCACTTCAGATAGTAGGACAATAGCAGTTGAAAGAAACGTAGAAATAATTACCACCATTTTGTATCTTGGAGCAGTAACTAAAGGCAAAAAGACTCTACCCTAAGCTGGATCCCATCCCATGTTGGAATCTTATTAAATGAGAATTGGCAAATCGTCATCCAGTGATACATAAAACAATTCAACCCAGCCTAGAGTACATAAACACCATCACCAAAAATCTCTCACCTCAACAAAGCCATCTACACCAGAGTAGAAGGTTCCCCTTCTGCAATATGTTATCTTCAGGCCACCAAATTAGATGGTTATATAGATTATAGTTATATTGAAATAGCAATTCGGTTATATAAACTACGTCTAGGTTACAAATACAACTTTGAAATTGGTGAACCCAGACAGAGAGAGTGCATCTTCTGCCAAACAATCACGGATAAGCTACTACTTCATTATCTCCTGGAATGTGAAGCAACCAACGACCTTAGAAGAGCTTTAAGAGTACCTGAATATTGCAGTAACCAGCCTGAATCCATCAATACTGCCACTCTTCTGGTCAAAAAAGGTGTCCAGCAGCTGGAGACCCTCTTAAATACTGTCACGCAGTATCCTCCCCCCGCGATAGCAGCCTGACGATTAAATGTGACCTCAACACTATATACATTTATAAAAAAAACATACCACTTACGGGGTTATTCATGCCCGTGCTACTTCTTTGGTGGCTTAATCACCAGTTCACTTCCACTTACCATAATAACTGGTCCCCACTCGCCCCCCTGATGACCATCACCCATCACTGCCCACCATCATCCCTCCAGCACCATCCTCATCCCTCCGCCACCATGACCAACCCTCCACCACTACCTACCTATCACCACAACCCACAGGAACATCCCAGACTGGGATCACCCCCACGGATGTAATCTGGCTGCAAGACTGTTCACCAAGACTGGCCTATGTGACGGAGAGGCAGGATGCTGCCCTTCGCTGCAACCTGCTGGCACCCTCAGGCACCCAGCTCACCTGGTACAAGAACAACTTTCCTCTGCTGCGTCAGGTGAGGCCTCCCCCCCCCCTCCGTAGGAGGAAGCGAGAGATATATTTGATCCCTCCGTAGTCGATATCAATACTAATTGTTGTTCTAGGTAACTAGCAACCTGTAGTACGTGTGCCTTAGCGCTTGCTCGTGTTTAATTGCCTTACGACCTCCCCTTTGCGCATTACATATTTCCAGCTCGAATGTCCAGTAAGAAGTTACTAATCCACTTGACTTGCTTTCAATACTGGCTGGTGTTGCCTGCTTGCTGGATACTAGGGAGCCGCCCAGGAGGTGAGCCAAGCCCTCTCACGACAGGAGGCCCTGGAAGAGCATACTAATATGGTGGAGTACCAGGGCTCTGCGCTCTCGACGGTGGACGAGGCCCTGTCTGCCAGGCTGCACTTCGTCTCCCTTGTCTACATTGACTGTGTCGACGCCCAGGACGTGGTAAGTTAACCACCACCTAACCTAGCCTAACCTTACCCTGGCAAACTTAACCGAGACTAACAAAGCCTATCCAAACACTTAACAAACAATATACATGGATTTAAACACAGAAAACAACTACGTCAGTCTTGTGTAGAATTATTGTACCGCTGGGATGACGCTAGTTGCGGAGCAGCCCCAGGAGACTACACTTGCCCAGAGCTAAAGTTCGGCTGTGGCTGCCTTATGACCGATAGGATGGTTTTACTAGTGGTTACCCCAGGTGGTANGCCTCTCAACTGTCAATCAATCAACTTAGTAGTTCACTAACAATTTTTTTTCCCCCCCCCCCACACACACACACCCAGGAAGCAGCCCTAACAGCTGTCTAACTCCCAGGTAACCTATTTACTGCTAGGTAACGGGGGCATCAGGGTGAAGGACATTCTGCCAATTTGTCTCTGCCAGGGTCGGGAATCGAACAGGGCCACAGGATTTACGAGTCCCGCAGCTGTCCTCTCAGCCACCAGACCCTAAGTTGTGTGTGTGTGTGTGTGTGTGTGTGTGTGTGTGTGTGTGGTGTGTGTTGTGTGTGTGTGTGTGGTGTGTGTGTGTGGTCAGTGGTAGGGGAGAGTGGGAGTGTGGGGGGGGGAGTGTTGGGAGAGTGAGATGAGGGGTTAAGAGGAGGTGGGAGGTGTTTTCTTCAGACTACGGCTGGGGGATTAGCGGCTTAGCTGAGTTCCCAGTGAGCTCACAGTTGCTGTCCCTGTTACCTGTCTACCACTTACAATTGTATTATTAAATGGAATGCAATAGTGTCTATGGTATGATATTATATAAACCTTGCACACTGTTGGAGACTTATGAGAGACACTTACCAGTCAGTGCCCCCCCCCCCCACAAGCACTCTAGGTGAATACAGGGCTTGTCGTTGGTAATCCTGTGAGGTCTTTAGGTATCCACTTGGGTCCCGGCTGATGCGACTGAAGCTGCCTCAAGAAGTCGATCTTCACTAGCTATCTTCTCTAAATTCACTAAGATATTTCACCACGAGATGTGATCAATGTGTTGCATTACAATGCCACTGTTCGATTTGCACTGTCCCGATTTTCACTGCACCGTGCACCCGCTCCCTTGACCCTACTGTTCCCTCGGTATGTGCGGACCGCTGACCCTACACGTCCCCTACGCGTCTGTGTGTGTGAGGGTGAATGGGTGGGTGGGTGGGTTTGGGTGAGTGTGTATATAATGAGAGAGAACACACAGGTGTTGTCCCAGGTTTTCATGCCCGTGCCCCCTCTTGGGTTGCTTAATCTATCAGTCATCGATTCGCAAGTAGTCAGTCACCATCTGGTCACCATTTGGTCCGGGAGACATCTCCCGTCACGCAGGGTGCAGTCGCGCCTCCACAGATCTCCAGTATCAGCTCTTGATACTGGTAATGGCTCAAAAGGGCCACCACTTACGGGCTATTCATGCCCGTGCCACCTTTTGGGTGGCTTAATCTTCATCAATCATCAATCAATCACAAGTGTTGTCTGACACAGTACCTGATGCCGAAGGTGGTCTGGAGGAGAGTGACGAGGCCAGAATGGAAGAAGACAGTGGAGACGAGTTCCCCGCGGGCCGGGTCATCCTCGGCCATACAGAGGAACGATGCCACCAGGATGGGGATAGCCACAGTCCCTCCAGCCATCGTCAGGTAGTGCTGCCAGGAGAATACCACCAGGAACACAGGAAGAGGTGTTAGTTGCTGGAACCATAGGGTGGCGAACCAATCCTTAAAACTGTTCGCCCCTGTTTACCCAGCAGCAATTGGGAACTAGGCTGTAAACCGACTGGCGGGTCGTGTTCCAAGGGAAACTAGTAGGGGTAAGGCTTACCATGAACTAAGAGAAGGGAAAGCTCTGAGCCTGCTTACAACAGGCAGAAGGCTTCTGCTCCTGTACCCACCTGTGTAAACACTTGACGAAGAGACTAAATAAGATGATGCACCTTTGGTTTCACTGAAATACATAAATAGCAAAACAATGAGGATTCAACTGTTGCATAATATATGTAACAATATTACGCAATAACAACAATTAAAAAAAACATGATATAGGTGCAAAGAAAGTCAATTTTTTGTGGATGAACACAAATAACCGAACCCGCACTTATAAATGTAAATGAAATATTTCTTCCGCCAGTCAAATCTAGGCAGACGACGTATAATGCAACATCGATTAAACGTTGACCAAACGTTAATTAAACGTTTATCCAACTTTGAAAACGTTTCTCAAACGCAGAGCAGTTTATCCAACTTTGAAAACGCTAATTAAACATTATAACAATGTTTAATAAGATTAAACGTTTTGAAAACATTCATTAAACGTTGTACACGTTGATTCAACTTATTTAAACGTTGATCCAACTTGATTAAAAGTTGACGTAACAGTAATTTAGCGTCGACTAAACGTTTCACGAGGGTGTTTTCTCGGCTGGGTGACGTTGTCCGTCGTGGACCCTAGTGACTTGATAAGGCTCCCAGAGGGACCAAGACGTGGGCACCTTTCATACGGGCTCAGTTAAAAGGTTAATTTTAAGGTCCGGAGTTAACCTAACTTAGTCTAGCCTAGCCTAACCTGGACTAGCCTAGCCTAACCTGGTCTAGCCTAGCCTAGCCTAACCTACACTAACCTAACCTAGCATACCTAGCTTAACTTAACCAAGCCTAACTTAACTTAATCTAGCCAAGCCTAACCTAACTTACCCTACCCTAACTTAATCTAGCCAAGCCTAACCTAACTTACCCTACCCTAACTTAATCCCAACCTAATCAGGTCTAACCTAACCCAATATATCCTAGCCTAACTTAACCCAAGCTAACCTAACTTACCCTAACCAAACTCAACTAAGCCTAATCTAACCTAGCTTAACCTAACCTAACATATGAACTACTGTATAAACCAGTCACTAACTGTTTAGTAAATGTAAATTTATCCGAGGGCCATATCTCTAGTGGCCTCGACGAGGACAGGAAGCCGGCGGATTGTCAAAAGTGGCCGCATTTGTCATGATTTTGAAGAGCTGGATTTTAAAATTCAGTAGCGTTTTGGCATTTACGGCTTTGGCGAGCAGGGTATATAACCTTGTGGGTGAAAATGAATCTCTTGTTTTTCAGTCCTACACGTGGCTTGTTGAGCTTGAAACATTGCTCCTCGTTTCTGTTCATCTGACATTTTCAAGACATTGTCTGGATCAATATCCTCCAAACTGTTCAGTACTTTTGAACTTTCGACGAGGTCAGCTCTGTCACGTTTGGATTGCAGTGTTGTTAGCGTTGTGGTTCTCAACCGTTCCTGCCATGAGAGTCGACTTAGTTCATGAATGATTTTATTCACCCAAAGTTGTACTTTCTATGAAGCAGATGTGTATTTCTGAAGATGACGTCTCCATGCTTGGATGCAATAATGCATGTTGGGGTGCACCAAAGATTTATACTATTGTATAACCTTTTCCTTAAAGTCAAAATTTTGTTTGGCTATTCATACGATTTTATTTAATGTTTTTAACTGCAGTTCACACTTTCAGCTCCCAGAGGTCCTTTTCTTAGTCAATCTGCTGCAAGATGATAACTGTGATTTGATAGTTGTGTTTTGAATTAATATGGCCAAAATGCAAGGTCTTGCATTTTTCTTTATTAAAATACATTTGTCAGTCTTCCAACTATTAGTGGCGCTCATGAAGATCTTTGTATACCTTAATATCATTATCACTTCCTAGTTCACCATAAATCTTAGTGTCATGTGCAAATTTGATGATGTGGTTTGTAATATTCTAATGTCACTGATGTATATGAAACAATGGGTTGGCCCCAAAATGGACCCTTGCGGTACCCCACTCACCACATTCTTAAATTCATATCTGTTTTGGACGACCCTTTGCTTTCTGTGTTTTAACCTTTTTGTTTTATCCAATCTAGCATTCTACAATATATTTCACGTCCTTGCCAGTGTTTCATGTGGTATCTTATTATGTTCTTAGCAGAGTCCATTTATGCTACACCTACTGGAAGTCTTTTGTCTGAATAGCTAGTTACCATTTCTAAAAATGTGAGCAGGTTTCTAAATCAGGATTTATTTTTAACGAACCCATTTTGCGTTGGTTTTATCAGATTGTTGAGGGCGTGATGGTGCATGATTCCCTCCCTTAGGATTGCACCTTCAGGTTTCTTATAGATGTAATTTTGTTCCTGCCTTATTGCTTCTTGCAGAGGAGGAGATATTAAGTTATAAATAAATTTCTGTTGTATGTATAATTCATTCATCTGGGAACTAGGAGACTCGAACCATCGACCCACACGAGTGAGAGAGAGCTCTATCCACCAGAGCTCTATAGTCTTAATAAGGAAAGATAAATTTTAGTTAGTGTTTTCCCCACACACCTTGCCAGAAACTCTGAGTATTAGTGGCTTTAGGTATTGTATGTACTAGCTCTATCTTGTAATCCAATATTATGATTGTAACTCTGCATCTATGTACTATCCTGAATAAAATAATTATTATTATTATTGTTATTCAAGACTGAAATGTTTATATCATAAACATATATGACGTTGATCACTAATTGATGACGTTGGGCGTTGATCACCAATTCATGTGCGCTTTAGTAGCGGTCAGGGAATGTCTAAAATTCCAGTTGGGCAGCTGATACCTGCTTCTGGAATCTTTCCTTATTAAGGCTGTTCATAGCATGGTGGACCGAGGTTGTCTCCCACTCGTAGGGTCGGTGGTTGTAGTTTCCTAGTGCCCAGGTGAATGATTTTTTTTATATCCACAGTAGTGTTAATATTAGTTTAATATGTCTTGTGAAGTCGGTGTTAGATGATTGTTCGGGGGAGATGGGGTGGGGTGGGGGTGTGTTTGCCCACCAGTGTTAGTGGGGGGTGGGGTGCTTGCCCACCAGTGTTAGTGGGGGGTGGGGTGAGGTACTTGCCCACCAGTGTTAGGGGGGGGGTGGGGTGAGGTACTTGCCCACCAGTGTTAGTGGGGGGTGGGGTGAGGTGCTTGCCCACCAGTGTTAGTGGGGGGTGGGGTGCTTGCCCACCAGTGTTAGTGGGGGGTGGGGTGAGGTGCTTGCCCACCAGTGTTAGTGGGGGGGGGGAGTGACTGGTGTGTTACGGAGGTGTAAGGTCTCCGTTATTATTGGGGGGAATATTATTTTCTATAAAAGTTTATTGGCCAGTTACGGCCGAACATGCCCGAATCCTCTATTATTTACCGATTTCTTTATTCCATTTGACTGTGTGTGGGAGACTGTGTGAGATACAATTTACCAGTCTTGTGTTAAACCTTCAGTTCTTTTTTGTGCTACATAGCCTTCCCGGCTTGGTGCCTTCTTTTGGTAATTACTTACTTTTTTTTTAACAGGGCTTGAAGCTGAAGCTTTTGAAGTGGGCTACGTGTGTATATTATTTAATAAATTTGTAGAGTTTATTTGATTATTATTTGGCACATGTTTATATTGTAACATCCTTATGTATTGTTTCATACGTGTCACGTGAGTTGGCAAGAGGTGTCAAGTGTCAATGATTGGAGAGTTATTAAAGTGGCGGTATTTTGGATGGACGCTCCAAGGAGGTTGTTCTCGCGTTGTTCAGTTGAACAGAAGAGTTGGTGGAGGCTGGTGAAGGGCCAATGACAGTGTTATCTCTTCAATAGGTAGTTAATTCGTTTTTTTTGGCATTCATTGATTATTATAGTAAATGCATCACAGAGTGTACTCACCGTGAAATAATTGATTTTTCCTTTTCCATACAGCAGGTGTCGTTCTGTGTACTAAGTAGCTATCGCTGTGCACTTGCACTACTGAGAATTCTTTGCCACCTCATGTACTACCAATCGCAGTCATGTATGTTATTGCTAAGTAATTGATGTCGGTGATATAAATAATTTAAGGTATGTGGTAATGTTGTGCCTGTTATCTTGTAATGTATTGCTTGGTGTTCATTGTGCTCAGTTTAAATCTTTCGGTATTATAAATGTTTAGACCACTTCAAGTAAATTTCGGGATAGGAGAGACACGGCACTAAAGATCCTTATTAAAGTATTCATAACACCTAGCTTAACCTAACCAAGCCTAGTCTAATCTAGCTTTGCCTAGCCTAGTCGAATCTCGCCTAGCCAAGCCTAACCTAGTCGAATCTTGCCTAGCCAAGCCTAACCTAACCTAGACAAACCTGCCATAGCCTAACCTAGACCAGCCTAGCTGGCTAGGCTAACCTAACCTAGCTTAACCTAACCTTCAACATACCTGGAAGCCGAAGAAGATGGAGAAATACCACGGGGGCGAGTCCTCGACGGTGTAGAGAAGGTCATCAAGCAAGTCTTCCTGCAGGAGTGGCTCGTTCTTCCTGTAGGAGACGAGCTCTGTACACCTGATTCTCCCAGCTGTACATTTGAAGTACAGGACACCACAATATTATTGATATTCACCACCTGTACATAGTTAATACACCGTAATTCCGATGGTATAAAGGTCAATGTCACACTTATATTTATTTAGTGAACTTATAAGCTCAATAATACTGATGTTTCTTCGTCCTGTGGAGCATAGAACTTAACCTCCGACGCTTCTGGTGTAGTAAAACCACTTCACATTTGACGCATAAAAGTACTTTGATACTGATGCTTTGGACTATCTCGGGGTAGTTAGGTATTACAGTACAACCAGTTTTTGCGAGTAGTACATCGTATTTTGACGTATAGATCGTCTAAGGCTAAAAACCGATATAACACAAATCTCACAGCGGTTCGCAAACTAGACGTGATGTTCCGTTTTCTATTTGAAAGTTCTCGGTTAGATTCGGACAATTTAGTACATCAGTTTAGTGACGTTGTGACCGTTCGAGTGGACGGGCTGTACAGCGGCCGAACACTGATCACAGTTACCACGAAGTTCATCACAGTCAGAAGCATATAACTGTGATTAACAGTGTAGTTTGGTCATTAGGTAGCGTATACGTGAAAATGCGACGCTCTGTTAGGAGGATGGGTTGCAATAACACATTGTGCCCCCCCCCCTTCCACTCTCCCAGGCCGCTCGCAAGTAATTATCAAAAGAAGGCACCAAGCCAGGAAGGCTATGTAGCACCATCAAATGTGCGGAATAATCAGAGGGCGCTAAATATCACCAAGGATGCCAATACGAAAACAGAAAGGCATAAGGCGAACGATATCAAAAGTATCCAATTCACCAAGACTTCTATCAAGGGACAAGTGACCGCGAAGGACGGCCGGAAAGCAAGACACACGCTCATCCTGGAAGTCAGGACATTCAACAAGGATATGCACGACTGTAAGAGGGACAATGCAATTTGGACAAAAAGGAGCTGGGCGGAGCTCCATTAAGTGATTGTGAGTTAAGCGAGTATGGCCAAGACGCAACCTTGCTAGAGCCGTTTCCCACCGCCGGTTACGGTGGCAGGAAGACGGCCATGAGGACACACAACCCTTAAGAGTAAGCTGTTGGGTACCAGTAACACGACCAACAAGCCTGCCAACGGGTAAGGATGGAGGAATGAATAACTGGGTAAAAGTCGAGACCCGAACAAGGGTCTCGCCAAGGCAGGATAAGGCGGCCAAGCCGGTGGCTGCATCCTGAGAAGCAGCAGCAACAACACACGTACCGAGACGGGTGGGGTTGTAAGTAACAGAGGCATCTACTGAATAAACAAGATGCCTATAGAGGAAGATCTCGTCAGGGAGTGTAGAATCCTGAGGAAGATCAAAGTATTTGGCCCACGAAGCGGGACCAAACATGGCTTGGGACCCAGTAGTACAGGAAAGGATCCAGCGAGTGCGGCCATGGCGTGGACGGCGTTGAGAACCCCAAAGAGAGAGGTGTTAAAAGCCGCAGCAGTCACAATGAGAGAGTTTTGCTTAATCTTGAGCGTATGATACATCAGGCTCATTAGTCTGTTAAAGCATACAAATTAAGTCGCTTCAATTCCTATGAAGCTCCGCAGTTTAGACGCCGTGTCAAAATTGAGGTCACGGCTTGACTGCCACAATTTGAAGGTGTATAGCCTAACCAGAAATGTTCGAACTTAGACAGCCCAACTATTATACAGTATTGACGTCACTAATACCCATCTTATTAGTAACGGTGCTCATTAAGTCCCCCGTATTAATTAATAAAATATTAATGTGTACACCCCGTGCATATTAATTTTATTAATATTAAAAATAAAATAATTTTAACCCCCCCCTTAAAAAATGCAATTTTAAAGTTTTTAAAATTGTGGCGTAGTAAGAAGCCAAAACAAAAAAATTATTTTAGACACGACTCGACATGATGATCGTGTGTGGGTAAATATCCCCCCCCCCTCCCCCCCGGAGAATGGTTGGGAGGGCGTCCAACAGTAACTTGTAAGGTATTATGTAACAGACAAGCAAGCAAGCAAACAAACGTGTCCTCCCATATGGCACCCCAATTGTATTCCAAGCACAGCGTCAAAACCCCGCTGCCATACCCTTATGCGCACTCCACAACACTCAAGTGCCGCCCATCATCACCTAGCCTAGCAACACCATGTATTTCAATGTTATTTAAATACTATCACAAAATACAGCCCCAAAAAAAGTAGGCCCTTTCATTCGGAAACCAATATATATAAATCAATCTTGTTGCTATTTTGTTTATTATAAGAATGTTGTTGGAAATTTGTTCACTATAAAAATATTGTTGGTATTTTGATCATTTCAACACCCAATGTTGTTGAAATCATGTTCATTATAAAGATAGACACAGTTCAGTTCAACCTACTGGTTGGATGTGCGTTGGTCGGTTAAAGACGATGCCATGGTTCCTGGGGGGGGGGGGATACACCTCTGGACCTCCAGGGATGGTCATGTATGGTTCCTGAGGGCACAGAGAATATACGAGAATATACGTAAGTTCCCAGGTACAGTTATATATGATTTAGTGGAAAGTTTTGGGTGTGACATGCACGTCTCCACATAACGTGACAAGCTCCTAATACCTGTTCTAAATAGTAAATAGTCCTCATTATATATGCATCATGAAAGCCGATGAACGTGATATATATCAATGAAACAAATGCTCTGGACATGTAAAGGGCTCTAACTCTCATCTCTTAACAACTTTCCGGGTACATGTGTACCATGATGGGATTATGTGCTACGTGACTTTGTTGGAGGCTACCAGCAGGTACATATAATTCCAAGTTTGACAATATATCTGCCCACACTCTGGTGATGGTGGTCCCTGCCCACACTCGGGTGGTGGTGGTGGTTCTGTCCACACTCGGGTGGTGGTGGTGGTTCTGCCCACACTCGGGTGGTGGTGGTCCCTGCCCACACTCGGGTGGTGGTGGTGGTTCTGCCCACACTCGGGTGGTGGTGGTGGTTCTGCCCACACTCGGGTGGTGGTGGTCCCTGCCCACACTCGGGTGGTGGTGGTCCCTGCCCACACTCGGGTGGTGGTGGTCCCTGCCCACACTCGGGTGGTGGTGGTGGTTCTGCCCACACTCGGGTGGTGGTGGTCCCTGCCCACACTCGGGTGGTGGTGGTGGTTCTGCCCACACTCGGGTGGTGGTGGTGGTTCTGCCCACACTCGGGTGGTGGTGGTCCCTGCCCACACTCGGGTGGTGGTGGTGGTTCTGCCCACACTCGGGTGGTGGTGGTCCCTGCCCACACTCGGGTGGTGGTGGTGGTTCTGCCCACACTCGGGTGGTGGTGGTCCCTGCCCACACTCGGGTGGTGGTGGTCCCTGCCCACACTCGGGTGGTGGTGGTCCCTGCCCACACTCGGGTGGTGGTGGTGGTGGTGGTGGTGCTGTCCACACTCGGGTGGTGGTGGTGTGCTGTCCACACTCGGGTGGTGGTGGTGGTGCTGTCCACACTCGGGTGGTGGTGGTGGTGCTGTCCACACTCGGGTGGTGGTGGTGGTGCTGTCCACACTCGGGTGGTGGTGGTGGTGCTGTCCACACTCGGGTGGTGGTGGTGGTGCTGTCCACACTCGGGTGGTGGTGGTGGTGCTGTCCACACTCGGGTGGTGGTGGTGGTGCTGTCCACACTCGGGTGGTGGTGCTGTCCACACTCGGGTGGTGGTGGTGCTGCTGTCCACACTCGGGTGGTGGTGGTGGTGGTGCTGTCCACACTCGGGTGGTGGTGGTGGTGCAGTCCACACTCGGGTGGTGGTGGTGCAGTTACTGACACCATACCTCTACAATCACTAGTTACTGACATCATACACCTACAATTTTATTTTTTTATTTTATTATATATATATATATATATATAAGAAGGTACATTGGGTTTGTGAGAATACATTGAATAGGACAGTATTACAATCTTGTAAAGCCACTAGTACGCACAGCGTTTCGGGCAGGTCCTTAATCTAACAGATAATTTTAAGTAGGTAAGTTCTATCAGAATTGATAAATGATAACAAATACATTGCAAGAGAAAAATGAGATGAGAGAGCTATGTAAGTATATTAAAGCACATTGTTATATTAAAGCTCTGATTGATTACATTGACAGCTTGATGGGCAATTTAAAAGATTAATAGACACCACACAGCAGATTGACAGCACATATAAGACAGCAATGATCACTATGGTAAAGATTTTCAGATTGCGTACATAAAGATTGGGAGATTGGGTAGCAATAGATACAGTTAAACAAGATTAATAAACACCACACAGCAGATTGGCAGCACATGAGAAGACAGCAATGATCACAATGGTGAAGATGTTCAAATTGGGAACATAAAGGTTGAGAGATTGGGTAGCAATAGATACAGTGCAATTTTAAGGCAAAAGGTGAAAAACTATGAAGATGAAATTAGGTACTTTTAGTATCGATTTTGAATGATGTAAAAGTTGGACAGCTTTTCAATTCAATAGGGAGTGAGTTCCATAAACTGAGTCCCTTTATTTGCATAGAGCGTTTACACAGATTAAGTTTAACTCTGGGGATATCAAAGAGATATTTATTTCTGGTGTGGTGATAATGGGTCCTATTACATCTGTCCAGGTAGAGTTTCAGAGCAGGATTTGCATTTAAGAACAGGGTTTTGTAAATGTAGTTGACACAAGAGAATTTATGGAGTGAGATTATATTTAGCATGTTTAGGGAGTTAACAAGGGGGCTGAGTGTTGTCTGAAAGCAGAATTTGATATTCCGATAGCAGATTTTTGCTGGGTGATGATGGACTTGAGATGGTTTGCAGTGGTTGAACCCCATGCACAGATATCATAGTTGAGATAGGGATAGATCACTAGTTACTGACACCATACCCCTTACAATCACTAGTTACTGACACCATACCCCTTACAATCACTAGTTACTGACACCATACCCCTTACAATCACTAGTTACTGACACCATACCCCTTACAATCACTAGTTACTGACACCATACCCCTTACAATCACCAGTTACTGACACCATACCCCTTACAATCACCAGTTACTGACACCATACCCCTTACAATCACCAGTTACTGACACCATACCCCTTACAATCACCAGTTACTGACACCATACCCCTTACAATCACCAGTTACTGACACCATACCCCTTACAATCACCAGTTACTGACACCATACCCCTTACAATCACCAGTTACTGACACCATACCCCTTACAATCACCAGTTACTGACACCATACCCCTTACAATCACTAGTTACTGACACCATACCCCTTACAATCACCAGTTACTGACACCATACCCCTTACAATCACCAGTTACTGACACCATACCCCTTACAATCACTAGTTACTGACACCATACCCCTTACAATCACCAGTTACTGACACCATACCCCTTACAATCACTAATTACTGACACCATACCCCTTACAATCACTAATTACTGACACCATACCCCTTACAATCACCAGTTACTGACACCATACCCCTTACAATCACCAGTTACTGACACCATACCCCTTACAATCACCAGTTACTGACACCATACCCCTTACAATCACCAGTTACTGACACCATACCCCTTACAATCACCAGTTACTGACACCATACCCCTTACAATCACCAGTTACTGACACCATACCCCTACAATCACCAGTTACTGACACCATACCCCTACAATCACCAGTTACTGACACCATACCCCTTACAATCACCAGTTACTGACACCATACCCCTTACAATCACTAGTTACTGACACCATACACCTACAATCACCAGTTACTGACACCATACACCTACAATCACCAGTTACTGATAACCACAAAAGATTAATTCATTATTATTCCATGTAATGTCTTTATTAAGAATGCAAGAGTTGCCCCACTCCCGGCTACCCGTTTTATTGCTAGGTGAACAGGGGCATCAGGTGGTTCGAAATGTGTCCACTCGTTCCTATCCTATCCATGGGTTGAACTTTTGTCCCTCGGTTGAGTCGAGAACGTAGACGATTGTGCCAACAATTTTGATGAAGATAATGTTTGAATTAATGAAAGTGTTCATAGATAATAGAGAATTACACTCACAGCGTTCAAGGAACTCCTCCCGCCTCGACCCCTTCCAGCGGACTGACTGACCGCAGCCCGACCACCACCACCCCCAGTCACTCCCAGATATCACTTGACTTCTACGTCACTTCACGGGGTAGGCGACTCCTGTCACGTCACGCATTTCATGACTCCTACGTCACTTCGAATGTACAGTATCTACCAGACAGTAACCAAGATGCCGGCGAAACTGATGAGAGTACCTGAAAGACAGGAACCTGGACACTGAATCTGAATGTGGCAGTTCCTGACAGAATCAGGCGCCTGTAAACCAGATCGCAGTGCGAGAATGTGGGTATTCCTTAAAGTGAACACCCAAGATGCAAAGCGACCTAAGTGCACTTACACACTAGAAAATGGTATCGGCTCGCGAAATTGACACTGTTCCGTTTTCTTTTTTGGGTCCTCCGGTAGGTTAGAGTACGGCCCCTTTAGTACTACAGTTTCTTGACGTTGGGAAACCTTAGGAGGACGGGCTGCTTATCCACCAGCGGGAGCCTACACAAGCTGTGAGTCGAAGTTACCCCAACTGAAGTCTCGCCTCGGCCTCCCAACACTAATTACTACTAGACACTCACCCTGGGTACCTAAGCAGCTTAACATAGCGTGGAGGAACGCCTGCCCCCGCAACACTAGCAAATTAACCTGCCGGGCTGCTGCCGGGCTGCTGCCGGGCTGCTGCCGGGCTGCTGCCGGGCTGCTGCCGGGCGTGGAAAATATAAGCCCACCTCGCCCGTTGTCAGTCTGCAAGACAATGTCCGCCGCCCTCCCTCTCATCCATGGCGTCCTCCACCAGCTCCCCAATTGGATTTCCTCAAATTTCTACTGTTAAATGCCTCAAGCCTCTAGGCCAGGGGCCAGATTCAGCAGTTACGAAGCATTTACGAACCTGTACATCTTTTCTGAATCTTTGGCGGCTTTGTTTACAATTATTAAACAGTTAATAAGCTCCGAAGCACCAGGAGGCTGTTTATAACAATAACGTCAGTTAATTGGGAAGTTTTCATGCTTGTAAACTGTTTAATAAATGTAACCAAAGCCGTCAAAGATTGAGGAAAGATGTACACGTTCGTAAGTACTTGCATAACTGCTTCGTGAATCTGGCCCCAGGATAGGTCTCATGTCAGAACCATCAGCACAACCCTTCCCAAGGGGAACCAGATAGGAGGCCATAATACCTTCATAAAACGAACATATTTACTAAAAAATAATGTTGCAATCTATCCTGTAAGGCAATTCACACAGCTCATCACTGTTCATCGAAAACAAATTAACCTTGACCTTCTGCAGCAACACGCTGGCTGAAATTCCGTAGCCTCGCCTGTACAGCCTTTCTACAAACTCACATAATGGCCTATACACAGCCTATGATAGTATATTGAGAATTTTCCCTGGTTGCAGTAATTGCTTCTTGGTCTCACTATTACATGAATAATAAGCATATAAACACACATCTGAAAGTAAAGAACTGACAACATTTCTGTCCGTCCTGAATCACTGATAATGATCCAGAACCGAATAGTCTAAAGGAAGGTAAGTAATATCTTTGGCTACAACGGTTATTACTCCCAAAATAAATAGCCTCGTCATAAAATTCAGTTATTTCTGTTACTTGTGATAGGCATTAGGCTCGGCTTCTCCCGTCCAACATAGCCTAAACGTACTTGTTTTGCAAGTACATGTACAAATAACCCGTCCTCCTAATAGAACGTCGCATTTTGACATACTCTACCTAAGGCCAAAAACTGTCGTACGAGAAAATTGTTGCAACTGGTGAAATTGTCATACTGTCCCGTTTTCTGTTATGGGTCCTCTGGTAGGTTAGGATAAGGGCACGTTAGTACCACAGGTTCTTGATGTTGGGAAACCTTAGGTTGACGGACTGGTACAAAACCTGTTTCCGTGCCAATTATGCCGAGTACCCCATCAGTTGTCATAATAACTATGTGAGAGAGGTCGCCCTGTCGAATAGACAATTCGTTTATCTTTGTTATCTTGAGATGATTTCCGGGCTTTAGTGTCCCCGCGGCCCGGTCCTCGACCAGGCCTCCACCATCAGGAAGCACCCCGTGACAGCTGACCAACACCCAGGTACCTATTTTACTGCTAGGTAACAGGGGCATAGGGTGAAAGAAACTCTGCCCATTGTTTCTCGCCGGCGCTCGGGATCGAACCCGGGACCACAGGATCACAAGTCCAGTATGCTGTCCACTCGGCTCCCCACTTTTTACTTTAGGCAGTATACTACAGCCCTCCAAATATATCCCCCTGTCGTATGTTCACATATTATTAAGTTGACCAGGTCTTCGCATATTTCTTCACCCCTACACACTCGACGATTAATGGCTGGCCAGCTGATGCTGTACCGCCAGTGCTTTCATTAAAATAAATAGAAAAGAATTTACAACAACTAATATTTTGCGTTAGCTGTTCATCAATGTTGCATCACGCTACCCTTACGAGCACACAGTTTGTTACCAGTAACAGAAGACCAACGACCTTGCCAACGGGCACGGAGTGAGGAATGAACGGCTGGGGTAGAAGTCGGAACAAGGAACGCCTTTGTGGGAAATACTTCAAGTGCGGATAGCTTCCTTAACTGCAGCGTCCGCACGCTCTTTTAAAGATACACCAATATGTCTGGGAACCCAGTAGACCTCCACTGTCTTAAATCTGCTGGAGATAAGAAACAGCCAATGTTGAATTTCGACTACCACCGGATGTACTGGATTAAAGGGCTCCAGAACCATGAGGGCGCAGCGAGAGTCAACTACAATAAAGGAAGATTGACAGCGAGAAAGCAGTTGACGAAGAACATATAAAATTGAATAAAGTTCTGCCATGAAGATGCTAGTCTCTGAAGGCAGGCAACACACATATATATAGGTCAGGAAAAGCAACAGAGTAGCCTACACCGTCTGCAGACTTAGACCCATCGGTGAAGACGGAAATGGAGTGGGAGTGTGAAGAAAAGTGTGCAAGGTAAAGATGTTTCAGAACTGTCGGAGGGGTAGAAGCCTTTGCTATGTGGGTCAAGTTTTTTGCAAAACTTTGTAAGTGGGACCCCTCCAAGGGAGCAAGGATGGAACGACACAAGGAGAAAGATTGGTAATATGAAAAAGAGAATCTTGCAAGTGAGAACTCTACAGAAAAAGAAAGTGAAGGGGAACAGGGCCCACAGGAGGGGTCAACGGTCAAAGCACGAGATAAGCGAGAGTGAGGATGTTGTAGAGACAGTGCAAAGTAGTGGAGAGAGTAATGTTCACGACGATCCTGTAGCAACCCGTCCTCGCAAATTCGTATAGTCAATATTGACTTATTAAATACGTGCATAGGTGACATACTAAACATAATAGATACCCTTAAAAAGCTTCATAGAAAACACCGACCTTGCCTAACCTTGTTAGTATGTTAAGATAAGCATCTTATAGCTTCGTAATTAGGTAAGGTAAGGTCGGTGTTTTCTATGAAGCTTTTTAAGGGTATCTATTATGTTTAGTATGTCACCTATGCACGTATTTAATAAGTCAATATTGACTATACGAATTTGCGAGGACGGGTTGCCTGTAGAGACAGGACGCCGGTGTCAACAGACTGAGGGTGGGAGTCGAACGATAGGCACCACAGCTGTGGCGTAACCCAGTATGGTGCAGAGCGTCAAGACGACGAAGAGTTGAATTGGAAGCAGACGAGTAAGCAGGACAGCCATAATCTGGTTAACACTGCATGAGAGAGGAATGTAAAGAAAAGCGTGCACCTATCCACTCTCTAAGAAGTATAGGATAAGACCTTAATTAGGTTAAGGGCCTTAAAGCATTCAACACGGAGGTAAGAGATATGGGCTGACCAAGACAAACGAGTGTCAAAGATTAACCCCAAAAGCTTAGCAGAATCTGTATACGATAGAGAATTGCCAAGGAGCGACAAAAGGAGACAAAGAATGACCTGTTTCCAAGTCAAAGTCTTAACACAAGCCTTAGGTATAGAAAAAGCCGTGATTGGTGGGCCCAGGACGACACGGCATCAATCGCAAGTTGAACCCGTCGTTGGAGGAAAGGCGAGTCATCACCTCGACAGCAGAGTAAAATCGTCAACATCGAGAGCCGAGAAAATGTCAGATTGAAGGAAGACCATTGAGGGCAAGCAAGAAAAGAGTAGTGCTCAGAACACTACCATGGGGTACACCTTCGTATTGCCGTAAGCAGGCAGTGAGTGGTACCAAGCCTCACTAAAGGAAGGACTTGAGAGGAAGCTTTGTAGGAAGAGAAGGAGATTACCACGAAGGTCAAAAAAATGGAGTTGGGACAGAACATGGTATCTCCAGGTGGTGTCATATGTCTGTTTCAGGTAAAAGAGAACACCAACAACGGAGGTTTTCGCAGCAAAGGCAGTACGAATATAGACCTCCAAGTTCACTAGGACATAAGTCGTGCTGCGATATTTGCAAAAGCCAAATTGAGAAGGGGAGAGGTGGTGATAGTGTTCCAAGAACCACACCAGATGGACATTAACTATACGTTCAAATAGTTTGCAGATGCAACTCGTGAGGGCACACGGGTGGAAGTCCTTAGGGAATGTCTCCAGAGAACCTGGTTTCCGAATAGGAAGAATAACGCCTCAACTCGGTCCTCACTGACGAAGACTCCCATTATAAATATTCAGTAAGTACTGGAACGCACAGAGAGATGGAGAAGCATCTCATAATGAATGTCATCTGAGCCCGTTGCCATAGAACCGCAGAGGGCCAGGGCAGACTGGAGTTCCGAGAGAAAGGATCTTTAATGGGAAGCCGGAGATGAGTGTGAAAATCTTTATGGACACGATTCAAGGAGGGGTTTACGAGGAAGGAAAGGCAGAGTAAGATGAGAACCGGAGCTAACAGTCTAAAAGTGAGAACCTAGTTCGGTCGCGACAAACACTGGATCCGCCACAAGAGTACCACGGAGGTGAAGGACTGGCGAGACATCTGGAACAACTTACCCGCTATCTTGCTAAGTATCTCCCAGATCTAGAGCAGAGCAGTGTCAACAGTATTGGTAGACATAAGACTCACGTTTATCTGTACAGATAGTCCTGTACACACCGCACTCCTTCCGAAAGAAAATAAAAGAATCCCCGTCTGTCGGTACATGTATATACAACATTAATATTAATAATTTTGTAACTAACGTTAAAAATTTTTATTTGCTTAGCTAAACGAACTAGAGGGTTCAGTTCCTGAACCGATTATGTGCCTCTGTAATCCTTTACACCACCGCCCACGGGATGGGTATGGGGTGCATAATAAGAAAGTAATTGAATTGTCGGCGTCGGTGTTTCTTCCAGGCTGAAAGCTTACAGAGGACAGCCTAGAGCGGAGGGCAGCGCCGAATATGGTGTCATGAAAAAGGAGGAGGGGCTCCAGGGAGAGGCAGAGCGGAGAGATCGGAAAGAGTAGCATGGAGGATAGAGAGAGCCCAGTCAGCCCTGGCGAACTGCCACCTAGGGAAGGAGAGTGGGGGGGGGGGGTGATTTTAAGAGAGGTGACAAGGATAGGGAAAATGGTCACTTATGAAGGTCAAGAACCCGCCATGTGAAATCCAAATAAAGACGAACAGAAAGATCAAGACAGGAGAGGGTGAGAGTTCCCGAGTCAACACAAGTTGGTTCATTCAGAAGATAAGGATGTACATCAACAATTACATTGACAGCCTTAACCCGTGAGCCTCCCGACTGTGTGCGCCTTCACCTGCCACCATCTGGCTGTGCACTGAAGTCTAGCGAGCCACAGCACCGTCATCATCACCATTAATTCTCTCCCGCCCGTGGCCAGAGAACTTCAGGACGCGTTAGTTACCACAGTCGTCAGCCACGTATGGTCAGAAGCGAGGCTACGAGCGAAAGATGCAAGTAGGCACCAGTGATTGTACATAAAGATTGTCTGCCTATCTCTGGTAGGCCCGTGGGATGGACATGTTTATGAGTGGGATTGGGGGGTTATAGATAGGAGCTGCCTCGTATGGACCAATAGGCCTTCTGCAGTTGCCTTGTTCTTGTGTTAGGCTAGTCCAACTTGATTCACCTGCAAGCACCTGGACAGGTGGTGGTTGGGATACCCGAGAGACTAGAGATATACCAAACTCAAACCTGTTGCATTGAGTGACGATTCTCACGAGTACCGTGGAGTATAGCCGATGTGTCGGTGAAAATTACACACACATTAAGGTCAACAACAGTAACAGCAGCAGTAGCAGCAACAACAACAACAGCAGCAGCAGTAGCATCAGTAGCAGCAGCAGAAACAACAACAGCAGCAGTAGCAGCAACCACACCAGCAGCAACAACAGCAGCAGCAGCATCAGTAGCAGCAGCAGCAGTAACAACAGCAGCAGTAGCAGTAAGAGTAACAACAGCAGTAGGAGCAGCAGCAGGAGCAGCATAGCATCCCAGCATCTTATCTCCTGCAAGACGAGACTCATCACCTCCTTCACCGCACACTCAAGTTACTGTGGTCGTCTGGAACCTGCCTCCATCCCTCTACCCTTGGTTAGGTGCTCCCTGCTAGGTGCTCCCTGCTAGGAGCTCCCTGCTAGGAGCTCCCTGCTAGGAGCTCCCTGCTAGGAGCTCCCTGCTAGGAGCTCCCTGCTAGGTGCTCCCTGCTAGGAGCTCCCTGCTAGGAGCTCCCTGCTAGGAGCTCCCTGCTAGGAGCTCCCTGCTAGGAGCTCCCTGCTAGGAGCTCCCTGCTAGGTGCTCCCTGCTAGGAGCTCCCTGCTAGGAGCTCCCTGCTAGGTGCTCCCTGCTAGGTGCTCCCTGCTAGGTGCTCCCTGCTAGGAGCTCCCTGCTAGGTGCTCCCTGCTAGGTGCTCCCTGCTAGGTGCTCCCTGCTAGGAGCTCCCTGCTAGGTGCTCCCTGCTAGGTGCTCCCTGCTAGGTGCTCCCTGCTAGGAGCTCCCTGCTAGGAGCTCCCTGCTAGGTGCTCCCTGCTAGGAGCTCCTTGCTAGGTGCTCCCTGCTAGGAGCTCCTTGCTAGGTGCTCCCTGCTAGGAGCTCCTTGCTAGGTGCTCCCTGCTAGGAGCTCCTGCTAGGTGCTCCCTGCTAGGAGCTCCTTGCTAGGTGCTCCCTGCTAGGAGCTCCTTGCTAGGTGCTCCCTGCTAGGAGCTCCTTGCTAGGTGCTCCCTGCTAGGAGCTCCTTGCTAGGTGCTCCCTGCTAGGAGCTCCTTGCTAGGTGCTCCCTGCTAGGAGCTCCCTGCTAGGAACTTCTGCTAGGAACTTCCTGCTAGGAACTCCCTAGAGCACCTAGCAAGGTGCTCCTTGCTATGTGCTCCCTACTAGTGGTCTCAACATAGACTGTCAGCACAAGACTAGCCACACTGTGGTCTCCAGCATAGACTGTCAGCTCAAAGGAAAACAGCCTCTCACATCCCACAAGTTAAGAGCTGATATAGGGTTCAAGGCGATATCAAGCGAGTTGATCTATCAGCTCCCCAATTACGCGATTACGAGGTAACTGGCCCCAAGAGGGTCGATAGAGGCTACTGTTAACCGCAGTAACAAGAGAACCCGCATTAACTGCACAGCAGGAATTGAGGACAATAAAGACCCCATAAACACCTTATTAAAGATTTAATCTACCGTCTTTTGTTAGCATTTTTGTTAAAATATATATGTTTTTGTATATAAAAGTTTGAGTTTTTCCCAAAAGTTTATATCGAACTTCCAAGTTCATAAACAAATTTAAATATTGAGCTTGAGGATAAGATATCGATTAAAAATGTCGTTCTCTCCATTTGTCACTGCGTAAAAAAAAGCAACTGTTGCTTCAGGTTGCCAGATTCACGAAGCAGTTACGCAAGTACTTACAAACGTGAACATCTTTCCTCAAACTTTGACGGCTTTGGTTACATTTATTAAATAAACAGTCTACAAGCATGAAATATATAAAACAGCCTACAAGCATGAAATATATAAAGTCTACAAGCATGAATAAATAAGCAGGCTACAAGCATGAAATATATAAACAGTCTACAAGCATGAAATATATAAAGTCTACAAGCATGAATTCAATAAACAGTCTACAAGCATGAAATATATAAAGTCTACAAGCATGAAAACTTCCCAAAAATG
The DNA here is from genome assembly GCA_020271785.1 of Procambarus virginalis. NCBI lineage: Eukaryota > Metazoa > Arthropoda > Malacostraca > Decapoda > Cambaridae > Procambarus > Procambarus virginalis. Next base: position 1,056,349 of record WNGS01000690.1, on the reverse strand, counting down.
TTATTGTTATAAACAGCCTCCTGGTGCTTCGGAGCTCATTAAATGTTTAATAATTGTAAACCAAAGATTGAGAAAAGACGTACAGGTTCCGAAGTGCTTGCGAAACTACATCGTGAATCTGGCCCTGGCAGAACCATTGGAACCCAGGCAACTCAATCAATCGAGGCCGATGCATAGAGAACGACACTATTACGCTGCTTTAAGTTATATACTAACGTTTTGAACGGATGGGGCAATTCCGTAGAGAAAATAAGAGTGACGTCTTATTTATTAAACCCCAAAATCAACGCAAAGTTCACTTAGGGGAAATCAGATTAGTGGTTCACCTGAAGAAGCAAGCATCGAAAAGAAGGCACCAAGCCAGGAAGGCTGTGTAGCACCATCAAATGTGCGGAATAATCACAGGACGCTATCACTAAGGAAGCCAATATGAAAACAAACGCATAAAGCGAACCATATCAAAGGAATCTTGATTCACCAAGAGTTCTATCAAGAGACAAATGACGGCGAGGGACGGTTGGGAAGCAAGACACTCGTCCAGGAAGTCGGGACATTCAACAAGAATATGCACGACTAAGAGGGACAATGCAGTTGCACAATAAGCAGCAGGGCGGTGCTCCGTCAAATGTCCGTGAGTTAAGTGTATATGGCCAATATGCAACCTTGCCAAAGCCATTTCCCACCGCCGGTTACGATGGTAGGAGGAAGGCCACGGGGGCACAACTCTTAAGAGTACGCAGTTTGTTACCAATAACAGAAGACCAACTCTGCCAGCAGGCAAGGATGGAGGCATGAATAACTGGGTAAAAGTCGGAATAAGGAATACCTTTCGGGGAGATGGGACAAGTGCGGATAGCTTCCTTAGCGGCAGCACGCTCATTTAAACAGATACCAATATGGCTGGAAACCACTGGAGATAAGAAACGGCCAATGTTGAATCTCGTCTACAACCGGAGGACTGGATTAGAGGACTCCAGAGCCATGAGGGCACTGCGAGAGTCAACTACAACCACAAAGGAGGATTGACAGTGAGAAAGCAGGAGACGAAGAGTATAGAGAATAGCATAAAGTTCTGCCGTGAAGATGCTAGTCTCCGGAGGCAGGCGACATATAGGTGTGGTCACGAAAAACAACAGTAGCCTACACCATCTGCAACACTTCGACCCATAGGTGAAGATGGAAATGGTGCGTCGATCGTGAGTATACTCCCCACAAATGCCACCTTAAGAACCCGTCAGTCCGCCGAGATCGAGTTCAGTGACGAAAGAAGGATTGACAATAAGCGTCCCCTCACTCACGACGTTGGGTACCATAGTTCTATGGGTGAGAGAGTATGCCTCCCCAAAAACCCGGGCGTCAAAATAGAAGTCCGAAAGAATAATCAAGACTGGCTAAAGGTCGGCGGTAAATGACAATTAGAAAGGAGAAGAGGGGGGGGGGCGGGAGAAAAATGAAACAAGAAAAGGAAAAGATATAGGGCAAAATGATGCAGAAGGCAGCCGGAGCATAAGGCTTCAAAAGGACAGAGGACTGACCCATGGAGCATCACACTCCGGCAGCCGCCCCCTAAATCCCCTCACAACGACAACGGGCTAGAAAGTGAGCGGGCTGTGTCATCAAGAGCCAGGTATAGAGGGTAGAGTCTCTCCAGCTGTTGGGAGGACGTGATCATAAGATAACGTGTTATATCTCTGATGTTATTGTCCATGTATGAATTACTTACCATTGCCAGTAGTAGGATAAGAGAAGTTTACGGATTTTTGGTGAATACCATACTTATGATTAAATATAATCTGGTAATTTCCATTTTGTGTGTCTGGCTTTTCATCTATTGTCGTCCCCTGTGTATGGCACCAAGAATGTTGAATCTTTTCAGAAAACTCCCAAAATTTCTCCGCATTAAATTGTTTAATATAACTGTCGATGACATCTAACGAAGAGAGCTCGTATAATGTCTAACAAAAAAAGGAGCAGTGGTTTCCCCCATAAAACACTGGCATTCCACTATAATTAGTATTATCAAATCTTTAATATCATAATACTCTTGCAGTGGACGAATGTAATGGGGGGGGGGGGTGGCAGCCAGTTCATCTTTGAATCGAGATTAAGCATTGCTGACCCTACACCCCGTGGAATAAATACTCGTATGATCAGGTTCCACTACTGTAAATAGTGTTTATGTTTTACATGGAAATATACTAAGAGCACCAGGGTATAAACCTACGGTGGTACCTGGGAGGGTTACAATTTATACTCATATACTAGACTTTACGTCTCACTTGTAGTGAAGGGGGTTATTTGTTAGTGGTGATAAGCTTACATCTATTAGTGGTGATGAGCTTGTCAGTGATGATGTGTGTGGTCAGTGTTGTAACGAGTAATTTGTTGCAGAGTACACCGATTATGAGTTAAAGTGATGAGTTAAAGACAGTGGCATTAACTTTATCCGTTATTATAGATGAGTTGGTAGAGGCTATTTATATGGCAGCAAGTCATATCTCTANTAGCCAAGCCTAACCTAGTCGAATCTTGCCTAGCCAAGCCTAACCTAACCTAGACAAACCTGCCATAGCCTAACCTAGACCAGCCTAGCTGGCAAGGCTAACCTAACCCAGCTTAACCTAACCTTCAACATACCTGGAAGCCGAAGAAGATGGAGAAATACCACGGGGGCGAGTCTTCGACGGTGTAGAGAAGGTCATCAAGCAAGTCTTCCTGCAGGAGTGGCTCGTTCTTCCTGTAGGAGACGAGCTCTGTACACCTGCTTCTCCCAGCTGTACATTTGAAGTACAGGACACCACAATATTATTGATATTCAGCACCTGTACATAGTTAATACACCGTAATTCCGATGGTATAAAGGTCAATGTCACACTTATATTTATTTAGTGAACTTATAAGCTCAATAATACTGATGTTTCTTCGTCCTGTGGAGCATAGAACTTAACCTCCGACGCTTCTGGTGTAGTAAAACCACTTCACATTTGACGCATAAAAGTACTTTGATACTGATGCTTTGGACTATCTCGGGGTAGTTAGGTATTACAGTACAACCAGTTTTTGCGAGTAGAACATCGTATTTTGACGTATAGATCGTCTAAGGCTAAAAACCGATATAACACAAATCTCACAGCGGTTCGCAAACTAGACGTGATGTTCCGTTTTCTATTTGAAAGTTCTCGGTTAGATTCGGACAATTTAGTACATCAGTTTAGTGACGTTGTGACCGTTCGAGTGGACGGGCTGTACAGCGGCCGAACACTGATCACAGTTACCACGAAGTTCATCACAGTCAGAAGCATATAACTGTGATTAACAGTGTAGTTTGGTCATTAGGTAGCGTATACGTGAAAATGCGACGCTCTGTTAGGAGGATGGGTTGCAATAACACATTGTGCCCCCCCCCCCTTCCACTCTCCCAGGCCGCTCGCAAGTAATTATCAAAAGAAGGCACCAAGCCAGGAAGGCTACGTAGCACCATCAAATGTTCGGAATAATCAGAGGGCGCTAAATATCACCAAGGATGCCAATACGAAAACAGAAAGGCATAACGCGAACGATATCAAAAGTATCCAATTCACCAAGACTTCTATCAAGGGACAAGTGACCGCGAAGGACGGTCGGAAAGCAAGACACGCTCATCCTGGAAGTCAGGACATTCAACAAGGATATGCACGACTGTAAGAGGGACAATGCAATTTGGACAAAAAGGAGCTGGGCGGAGCTCCATTAAGTGATTGTGAGTTAAGCGAGTATGGCCAAGACGCAACCTTGCTAGAGCCGTTTCCCACCGCCGGTTACGGTGGCAGGAGGACGGCCATGAGGACACACAACCCTTAAGAGTAAGCTGTTGGGTACCAGTAACACGACCAACAAGCCTGCCAACGGGTAAGGATGGAGGAATGAATAACTGGGTAAAAGTCGAGACCCGAACAAGGGTCTCGCCAAGGCAGGATAAGGCGGCCAACCCGGTGGCTGCATCCTGAGAAGCAGCAGCAACAACACACGTACCGAGACGGGTGGGGTTGTAAGTAACAGAGGCATCTACTGAATCAACAAGATGCCTATAGAGGAAGATCTCGTCAGGGAGTGTAGAATCCAGAGGAAGATCAAAGTATTTGGCCCACGAAGCGGGACCAAACATGGCTTGGGACCCAGTAGTACAGGAAAGGATCCAGCGAGTGCGGCCATGGCGTGGACGGCGTTGAGAACCCCAAAGAGAGAGGTGTTAAAAGCCGCAGTAGTCACAATGAGAGAGTTTTGCTTAATCTTGAGCGTATGATACATCAGGCTCATTAGTCTGTTAAAGCATACAAATTAAGTCGCTTCAATTCCTATGAAGCTCCGCAGTTTAGACGCCGTGTCAAAATTGAGGTCACGGCTTGACTGCCACAAATTTGAAGGTGTATAGCCTAACCAGAAATGTTCGAACTTAGACAGCCCAACTATTATACAGTATTGACGTCACTAATACCCATCTTATTAGTAACGGTGCTCATTAAGTCCCCCGTATTAATTAATAAAATATTAATGTGTACACCCCCGTGCATATTAATTTTATTAATTATTAATAAATAAAATAATTTTAACCCCCCCCCTTAAAAAATGCAATTTTAAAGTTTTTAAAATTGTGGCGTAGTAAGAAGCCAAAACAAAAAATTATTGTAGACACGACTCAACATGATGATCGTGTGTGGGTAAATATCCCCCCCCCCCCCGGAGAATGGTTGGGAGGGCGTCCAACAGTAACTTGTAAGGTATTATGTAACAGACAAGCAAGCAAGCAAACAAACGTGTCCTCCCATATGGCACCCCAATTGTATTCCAAGCACAGCGCCAAACCCCCGCTGCCATACCCTTATGTGCGCCCCACAACACACAAGTGCCGCCCATCATCACCTAGCCTAGCATGGCCTTATGCGCACCCCACAACACTGAAGTGCCGCCCATCATCACCTAGCCTAGCATGGCCTTATGCGCACCCCACAACACTGAAGTGCCGCCCATCATCACCACGCCTAGCATGGCCTTATGTGCACCCCACAACACTGAAGTGCCGCCCATCATCACCTAGCCTAGCATGGCCTTATGTGCACCCCACAACACTGAAGTGCCGCCCATCATCACCTAGCCTAGCATGGCCTTATGCGCACCCCACAACACTGAAGTGCCGCCCATCATCACCACGCCTAGCATGGCCTTATGTGCACCCCACAACACTGAAGTGCCGCCCATCATCACCTAGCCTAGCATGGCCTTATGCGCACCCCACAACACTGAAGTGCCGCCCATCATCACCTAGCCTAGCATGGCCTTATGTGCACCCCACAACACTGAAGTGCCGCCCATCATCACCTAGCCTAGCATGGCCTTATGTGCACCCCACAACACTGAAGTGCCGCCCATCATCACCTAGCCTAGCATGGCCTTATGCGCACCCCACAACACTGAAGTGCCGCCCATCATCACCTAGCCTAGCAACACCATGTATTTCAATGATATTTAAATACTATCACAAACTACAGCCCCCAAAAAAGTAGGCCCTTTCATTCGGAAACCAATATATATATAAATCTTGTTGCTATTTTGTTTATTATAAGAATGTTGTTGGAAATTTGTTCACTATAAAAATATTGTTGGTATTTTGATCATTTCAACACCCAATGTTGTTGAAATCATGTTCATTATAAAGATAAACACAGTTCAGTTCAACCTACTGGTTGGATGTGCGTTGGTCGGTTAAAGACGATGCCATGGTTCCTGGGGGGGGGGGAGACACACCTCTGGACCTCCAGGGATGGTCATGTATGGTTCCTGAGGGCACAGAGAATATACGTAAGTTCCCAGGTATAGTTATATATGATTCTTTAGTGGAAAGTTTTGGGTGTGACATGCACGTCTCCACATAACGTGACAAGCTCCTAATACCTGTTCTAAATAGTAAATAGTCCTCATTATATATGCATCATGAAAGCCGATGAACGTGATATATATCAATGAAACAAATGCTCTGGACATGTAAAGGGCTCAACTCTCATCTCTTAACAACTTTCGGGTACATGTGTACCATGATGGGATTATGTGCTACGTGACTTTGTTGGAGGCTACCAGCAGGTACATATAATTCCAAGTTTGACAATATATCTGCCCACACTCTGGTGATGGTGGTCCCTGCCCACACTCGGGTGGTGGTGGTGGTGGTTCTGTCCACACTCGGGTGGTGGTGGTGGTGGTTCTGTCCACACTCGGGTGGTGGTGGTGGTGGTCCCTGCCCACACTCGGGTGGTGGTGGTGGTGGTCCCTGCCCACACTTGGTGATGGTGGTCCCTGCCCACACTCGGGTGGTGGTGGTGGTGGTTCTGTCCACACTCGGGTGGTGGTGGTGGTGGTTCTGTCCACACTCGGGTGGTGGTGGTGGTGGTCCCTGCCCACACTCGGGTGGTGGTGGTGGTGGTCCCTGCCCACACTCGGGTGGTGGTGGTGGTCCCTGCCCACACTCGGGTGGTGGTGGTGGTCCCTGCCCACACTCGGGTGGTGGTGGTGGTCCCTGCCCACACTCGGGTGGTGGTGGTGGTGGTGGTCCTGCCCACACTCGGGTGGTGGTGGTGGTGGTCCCTGCCCACACTCGGGTGGTGGTGGTGGTGGTCCCTGCCCACACTCGGGTGGTGGTGGTGGTCCCTGCCCACACTCGGGTGGTGGTGGTGGTGGTCCCTGCCCACACTCGGGTGGTGGTGGTGGTCCCTGCCCACACTCGGGTGGTGGTGGTGGTGGTGGTCCCTGCCCACACTCGGGTGGTGGTGGTGGTGGTGGTGGTGGTGGTCCCTGCCCACACTCGGGTGGTGGTGGTGGTGGTGGTGGTCCCTGCCCACACTCGGGTGGTGGTGGTGGTGGTGGTGGTCCCTGCCCACACTCGGGTGGTGGTGGTGGTCCCTGCCCACACTCGGGTGGTGGTGGTGGTCCCTGCCCACACTCGGGTGGTGGTGGTGGTGGTCCCTGCCCACACTCGGGTGGTGGTGGTGGTGGTGGTGGTCCCTGCCCACACTCGGGTGGTGGTGGTGGTCCCTGCCCACACTCGGGTGGTGGTGGTGGTCCCTGCCCACACTCGGGTGGTGGTGGTGGTCCCTGCCCACACTCGGGTGGTGGTGGTGGTCCCTGCCCACACTCGGGTGGTGGTGGTGGTCCCCGCCCACACTCGGGTGGTGGTGGTGGTGGTGGTGGTCCCTGCCACACTCGGGTGGTGGTGGTGCTGCCCACACTCGGGTGGTGGTGGTCCCTGCCCACACTCGGGTGGTGGTGGTCCCTGCCCACACTCGGGTGGTGGTGGTCCCTGCCCACACTCGGGTGGTGGTGGTCCCTGCCCACACTCGGGTGGTGGTGGTCCCTGCCCACACTCGGGTGGTGGTGGTGGTGCTGTCCACACTCGGGTGGTGGTGGTGGTGCTGTCCACACTCGGGTGGTGGTGGTGGTGCTGTCCACACTCGGGTGGTGGTGGTGGTGGTGCTGTCCACACTCGGGTGGTGGTGGTGCTGTCCACACTCGGGTGGTGGTGCAGTTACTGACACCATACCTCTACAATCACTAGTTACTGACATCATACACCTACAATTTTATTTTTTTATTTTATTTATATATATATACAAGAAGGTACATTGGGTTTGTGAGAATACATTGAATAGGACAGTATTACAATCTTGTAAAGCCACTAGTACGCACAGCGTTTCGGGCAGGTCCTTAATCTAACAGATAATTTTAAGTAGGTAAGTTCTATCAGAATTGATAAATGATAACAAATACATTGCAAGAGAAAAATGAGATGAGAGAGCTATGTAAGTATATTAAAGCACATTGTTATATTAAAGCTCTGATTGATTACATTGACAGCTTGATGGGCAATTTAAAAGATTAATAGACACCATACAGCAGATTGACAGCACATATAAGACAGCAATGATCACTATGGTAAAGATTTTCAGATTGCGTACATAAAGATTGGGAGACTGGGTAGCAATAGATACAGTTAAACAAGAATAATAAACACCATACAGCAGATTGGCAGCACATATAAGAAGACAGTAATGATCACAATGGTGAAGATGTTCAAATTGGGAACATAAAGGTTGGGAGATTGGGTAGCAATAGATACAGTGCAATTTTAAGGCAAAAGGTGAAAAACTATGAAGATGAAATTAGGTACTTTTTAGTATCGATTTTGAATGATGTAAAAGTTGGACAGCTTTTCAATTCAATAGGGAGCGAGTTCCATAAACTGAGTCCCTTTATTTGCATAGAGCGTTTACACAGATTAAGTTTAACTCTGGGGATATCAAAGAGATATTTATTTCTGGTGTGGTGATAATGGGTCCTATTACATCTGTCCAGGTAGAGTTTCAGAGCAGGATTTGCATTTAAGAACAGGGTTTTGTAAATGTAGTTGACACAAGAGAATTTATGGAGTGAGAGTATATTTAGCATGTTTAGGGAGTTAAACAAGGGGGCTGAGTGTTGTCTGAAAGCAGAATTTGATATTCTGATAGCAGATTTTTGCTGGGTGATGATGGACTTGAGATGGTTTGCAGTGGTTGAACCCCATGCACAGATATAGTTGAGATAGGGATAGATCACTAGTTACTGACACCATACCCTTACAATCACTAGTTACTGACACCATACCCCTTACAATCACTAGTTACTGACACCATACCCCTTACAATCTCTAGTTACTGACATCATACCCCTTACAATCACTAGTTACTGACACCATACCCCTTACAATCACTAGTTACTGACACCATGCACCTACAATCACCAGTTACTGACACCTTACACCTACAATCACCAGTTACTGACACCATACACCTACAATCACCAGTTACTGATAACCACAAAAGATTAATTCATTATTATTCCATGTAATGTCTTTATTAAGAATGCAAGAGTTGCCCCACTCCCGGCTACCCGTTTTATTGCTAGGTGAACAGGGGCATCAGGTGGTTCGAAATGTGTCCACTCGTTCCTATCCTATCCATGGGTTGAACTTTTGTCCCTCGGTTGAGTCGAGAACGTAGACGATTGTGCCAACAATTTTGATGAAGATAATGTTTGAATTAATGAAAGTGTTCATAGATAATAGAGAATTACACTCACAGCGTTCAAGGAACTCCTCCCGCCTCGACCCCTTCCAGCGGACTGACTGACCGCAGCCCGACCACCACCACCCCCAGTCACTCCCAGATATCACTTGACTTCTACGTCACTTCACGGGGTAGGCGACTCCTGTCACGTCACGCATTTCATGACTCCTACGTCACTTCGAATGTACAGTATCTACCAGACAGTAACCAAGATGCCGGCGAAACTGATGAGAGTACCTGAAAGACAGGAACCTGGACACTGAATCTGAATGTGGCAGTTCCTGACAGAATCAGGCGCCTGTAAACCAGATCGCAGTGCGAGAATGTGGGTATTCCTTAAAGTGAACACCCAAGATGCAAAGCGACCTAAGTGCACTTACACACTAGAAAATGGTATCGGCTCGCGAAATTGACACTGTTCCGTTTTCTTTTTTGGGTCCTCCGGTAGGTTAGAGTACGGCCCCTTTAGTACTACAGTTTCTTGACGTTGGGAAACCTTAGGAGGACGGGCTGCATATCCACCAGCGGGAGCCTACACAATGTTGTGAGTCGAAGTTACCCCAACTGAAGTCTCGCCTCGGCCTCCCAACACTAATTACTACTAGACACTCACCCTGGGTACCTAAGCAGCTTAACATAGCGTGGAGGAACGCCTGCCCCAGCAACACTAGCAAATTAACCTGCCGGGCTGCTGCCGGGCTGCTGCCGGGCTGCTGCCGGGCTGCTGCCGGGCTGCTGCCGGGCTGCTGCCGGCTGCTGCCGGGCTGCTGCAGGGCTGCTGCAGGGCTGCTGCAGGGCTGCTGCAGGGCTGCTGCAGGGCTGCTGCAGGGCTGCTGCAGGGCTGCTGCAGGGCTGCTGCAGGGCGTGGAAAATATAAGCCCACCTCACCCGTTGTCAGTCTGCAAGACAATGTCNGGTGACCGGCAGATCAGCTGTGACTCACATGTATACAGGTCGGTGTAATGTACTCTTATGTTGTTTGCCCTAGCTTTAGTTCATATACAGTTTGCTTATTGTTATAAGTGCTTAAACTGTATATATGTATTGTATATTATATAGCTTGGTATTATTGCAGGATGTAACTGTACATTATTATTATTAGTAGTAGTAGGGATCCATCAGTCTCGGGAGACTATGGAGTTGCGCTCTGGTTGTCGGTCTGCAGTGGCCTCTCTAGGACGCAAAGCCAGGGTAGGTTGATAAGGGGGAGAAGCTGTTACCCATGCAGCAGGGCCCCCCCTCTCCACGGCGCCGAAAGTCTCCAATGGAAAGGCAAATGCCAATACAAATGGTTCCAGCACCGCCGCAAGAACTTTCAGAACGAGGTCGAAGGCAACAGCGAACTGCCCTAGGGGCTTCAGCTCTGGAGTTTACTTCGAAGTTGGTCAAAGAAGGCAGAGTGACTCCAAACCCGGAGACCGCTGTGGTCGGGGCCGGAGAAGAACCACCCCATCATGGGCAAGAATGACCCCAGCCTCCTGAAGCCACACGAGCCCCAGGAGGTGGACTTCCGGTCCCGTGCCTACAGGTTCCAGACAGAGATCGTCACAGCCCCCTTTCACCCGAGGCCGGCTTCCTTCATGACCCAGCAGAAGGAAGATTGATAATTATTAAATACAACAATATAATTATTGTAATAATAATATAATTAATAATATTATCACTTGTACATTAATTATATGATCAATAAAGCCACAAGTCTGGCAGTGCAATTGTTTACCTCAATTTATTGATAAAACAATTCAGCCAATGAACATGGAGGGGTTCCTATGGCCCCGAGCGGTTTGTTACTGGCCCAAACTCCTCCAACGCCGCTCAAGAATGGCGTCACTGGCTCAAGACATTAAAAAAAATTATCTCTAGCAGTACAACAAACTATTCCCACCGTGAACAAGCTGGGTCTCCTGATAAACTACGTTGCCCCACGTGTGTTTGACTACATAGCTGACTGCACTACTTATGATGCGGCTGAGAAATCTCTAAGGAAACCGTTTGTGAAGCCCAAGAATGAACTATTCAAGATATGTACTTGCAACACGACGCCAAGAGCCCGGTGAGTCGCTTGATCAGTTTCTTCAGGTACTGGAATTAGCTAAAAATTGTCAGTTCAAAGCCGTGACTGCTGCTGAAGCTTGTGATAACTATGTGAGAGATGCTTTCATTAATGGGCTAGGTTCTTCCACAATAAGGCAGCGCTTACTTGAAAATAAAACTTTAGACTTGCAGTTACCATATGAAAGGCTCACACTTTAGAAACGGCACAGAAACTTTCTGCTTCTTATGTTCAGCCCGGGGACTATTAACGCTGCTGTCACACACTCATTAGACCTGGAGGGCTCAGGAGGACAAGAAATTGTAGAAGACAAAGTTGAAATATTTTCCGCAGCTACGACGTGGTTTAAGGTGTTTCTTTTGTGGTTACATTCGACATCCTCGCAGTCGATGTCCAGCTAGAGAGGTTCCGTGTATGAATTGCAAGAAAAAAGGGTCATTATGCTAAGGTTTGCCGATCTCTGAAACAGACTAACAGTGCTTCAAAAACATAATATTCAGCTGCTATGCTTGTTACTTTAGCTGGGACTTCACCCTCATGCCTCGATAAATCAGTGCTTAGCTCCAAGATCAATGGTATTCCAGTCAGTGCACTGATTGACACTGGCAGCTGTGAGAACTTTATTCATAAGAATATTGTCGAGCAGAGCAGGTTATTCGTCTATTCTAACAATGGGGTAGTTTCTATGGCTACTGTATCGTTTCCTTCAAAATTCCTGGGTCAGTGTTCTGTCGACTTAGAACTCCTAGGAGAAACTTACCATGGTGTGAATCTCAAAGTGTTACCCGATTTGTGTGCCCATGTGATTTTGAGCAATAATTTTTTACGAAATCGTTAGATTTGGTTCTAAATCATTCATGTTCACGAAATCATTCAGGTTCTAAATCATTAGAACCCGAGATGCCTCGGGACACTATGGGTCCTGAGTTTTGAGGGTCCTGAGGGGTCCACCACTATGGTTTGAAAGGCACATACGCCTGAGAACAGGTTGCACAAAACAATACTTGCTGGATGGGCAATGAGCTATTGCCACAGTCTTAATAACAAGAGTGACGTTCAGAGTTTATCTTAAGCTAAATACCAAACAAGTCCAGATGGATAAGTTGGTGATGTAATAAAGGATTATTTTGAGGTTTTAATATGACAGATGGCCAGAGTGATATATATATATATATATATATATATATATATATATATATATATATATATATATATATATATATATATATATATATATGTATGTATCTGGTGTTTAATTATTAACCCATATCTTTGCAACTTTGATTAAAAGTTCATCCAATTAAATGGCCATTAGTCAAGCCTAGACAATTTAAAATTATAAAATATACAGTATTCATAACCAACTCGTGTATTAGAAATAAAGTAATTAATTTTACATTGTATTTTAATAAATTAAAATTATTTAGTTAACCATTCTATAATTTTATTCATAAATGTCTATACCATTATACTGACTTTATATATTTAACTAATTTCTGAACTACAGAAGGAAAAACCTACTACCAAGTAATATTGCCTATTATAATTATATATTGTATAAAAAATGACAATGATCATATATGATGCTCAATCAAGCAGCTTGTATTTCTAAATAGCAAGATAACCGTTACTTTCCCCTATAAAAATTATTCCCTTTAAAGAATGCTTTAAAAAAAGCATTCTGCATTTTTTGATCTCTGATTTTCAAGAGGTATTTACAACTTGAAAATCTGTCCGTCAAATATGCAACCTTCCATCTGTAGTAACGTCGTCCGCAGTCTTTAAGAAAAAAATATGCCACTGCCAGACGTAGTCATGAGCTATGGGAAGGGAAAGTTCTCAGTCTGCTAATCTGCTCCTGTACCACCTGTGTGTAAAACTAGTAGGGTAAGGCTTACCATGAGCTATGGGAAGAGAAAGGTCTCAGCCTGCTAACAGGAGCCAGCAGTCGTCTGCTCCTGTACCCTCCTGTGTGTAAAACTAGTAGGGTAAGGCTTACCATGAGCTATGGGAAGGGAAAGCTCTCAGCCAGCTAACAGGAGTCAGCAGTCGTCTGCTCCTGTACTCACCTGTGTGTAAAACTAGTAGGGTAAGGCTTTCCATGAGCTATGGGAAGGGAAAGCTCTCAGCCAGCTAACAGGAGCCAGCAGTCGTCTGCTCCTGTACCCACCTGTGTGTAAAACTAGTAGGGTAAGGCTTGCCATGAGCTATGGAAAGAGAAAGCTCTCAGCCTGCTAACAGGAGTCAGCAGTCGTCTGCTCCTGTACCCATCTGTGTGTAAAACTAGTAGGGTAAGGCTTACCATGAGCTATGGGAAGGGAAAGCTCTCAGCCTGCTAACAGGAGTCAGCAGTTGTCAGCTCCTGTACCCATCTGTGTGTAAAACTAGTAGGGTAAGGCTTACCATGAGCTATGGGAAGGGAAAGCTCTCAGCCTGCTAACAGGAGTCAGCAGTCGTCTGCTCCTGTACCCTCCTGTGTAAAACTAGTAGGGTAAGGCTTACCATGAGCTATGGGAAGGGAAAGCTCTCAGCCAGCTAACAGGAGTCAGCAGTCGTCTGCTCCTGTACCACCTGTGTGTAAAACTAGTAGGGTAAGGCTTACCATGAGCTATGGGAAGGGAAAGCTCTCAGCCTGCTAACAGGAGTCACCAGTCGTCTGCTCCTGTACCCTCCTGTGTGTAAAACTAGTAGGGGTAAGGCTTACCATGAGCTATGGGAAGGGAAAGCTCTCAGCCTGCTAACAGGAGTCAGCAGTCGTCTGCTTCAGTTCCCAACTGCGCAAATAAAAATATTTAACTAAAGAAAGCAATAATAACCTACCGGAAAGCACTTAAAGAACTGCGATTTGAAAATCCTAAAACTGCCGTTCATCGTCGGAATGGGTATCGGGAGCTGGAGGTTGTTCATGTACTGAGAGAAGAGGATCATGAGCACCATGGTCCTGTAGAGTATACAAACATTGTTAAAATATACCAATTAAACATGATTTTTTTGTATTTAGGTTGTATTCACTTTTAGCTACAAGATCAACATCATGTTTGTATCCAAAACCATTTTATAAATTGATTGTATTTTATTATATTGTTGTATTTTTGTCTTTCACCACACTTCCTACTAAAGAGGAAGGAACAAGAATGCAGGCAGAGTCGAGACAACCCGTCCTCCTAATAGCACGTTGTATTTTGACGTAGACTCCACCTACGACGAAAAATCGTCGTACTAAAAAATGTTAGCGGCTGGCGAAATTGACACACACTCCCGTTTTATGTTGTGAGTCCTCTGATAGGATAGGATTGGGGCCTATTAGTACGACAGTTTCTTGACTTTGGGAAACCTTAGGAGGGCGGTTGGTTGAGAATAGGGGTTTCGAAGCGCTGAAGAGAGATTCAGAAGCTTCGGGTAGAAACAAACAAAAACGAAAAAAGTTTGAAAAAAAAAGTATAGGAAATCTTGATTAAAAGAAGGGGGTAAAAATGATCAGCAAATTATTGAGGTAATGATAAGACACTGATAGACAAGGAGGAGGATCTGGACACCTCCCAGATAGGGAGGTCCGGTAAACATACCGGCAAATCTGACACGGATAACCATCACAAATCTTGAACACCACAGAAGGAGAATACTCACAAATGCATATAAACTAAAAGGTCAGGGAAGGTACAACAAAGTTTACACCTACCCAACCCTCACACAAAGAACAACAAGGACATAACAAAGAAACCAAGAGGGAAACTAAAGTCATTAAGAACACGGACCAGTACAAAGATTCACAGTTATCAGCAGGGTGAGGGAGGGAGGGGAGGGCAGGGAAGGAAGCAAAGGAAGCAAAGGAATTAAAGGAAGGAAGGAAGGAAGGAAGGAAGTGCAAAGCCATTACGACTATATAGCACATGGAAGGAATCAGAATAAAATTGATTGATGAAGATTAAGCCACCACAAGAGGTGGTACGGGCATGAATAGCCCGTAAGTGGTAGATTTTTTTGAGTGAATGTGATCTTTGGTCGTCCTGTGGGCCGAGCGTGCATTTAAACTGTCAGTCCTTATTATGTGGCTGCTATCGCGCGGGAGGATACTGCGTGACAGTATTTAAGAGGGTCTCCAGCTGCTGGACACCTTTTTTGACCAGAAGAGTGGCAGTGTTGATGGATTCACGTTGGTTACCGCAATATTCAGGTACTCTTAAAGCTCTTCTAAGGTCGTTGATTGCTTCACATTCCAGGAGATAATGAAGTAGTAGCTTTTCTGTGATTGTTTGGCAGAAGATGCAGTCTCTCTGTCTGGGTTCACTAATTTCCAAGTTGTATCTGTAACCTAGACGTAGTTTATATAACCAAATTGCTATTTCTATATAACTATAGTCTATATAACCATGTAACTTGGTGGCCTGAAGATAACATATTGCAGAAGGGGAACCTTCTACAACTGTCTGGTGTAGATGGTTTTGTTGAGGTGAGAGATTTTGGTGATGGTGTTTATGTACTCTAGGCTGGGTTGAATTGTTTTATGTATCACTGGATGACGATTTGCCAATTCTCATTTAATAAGATTCCAACATGGGATGGGATCCAGTTTAGGGTAGTCTTTTTGCCTTAGTTACTGCTCCAAGATACAAATGGTGGTAATTATTTCCACGTGT
>WNGS01000690.1:1010150-1030842 GCA_020271785.1 Procambarus virginalis | reverse complement strand
CTTGTCTTTCCACTGCTTTTTTCATAATATTTGAAGTGCAGCTTCTGAGTGTGTGAATGATTGCATTTTAGTGTTTTGTGCAATCACATATGCGAATGCCTGTATGGCAAACAGCTCAGTTTGGGTTGATGTTACTGGTCCTCCCAGTCTCCAATATACCTGTTCGCTGTCCGTGCAAAGAGAAGCGCCAGCACTCTCATATTGTGTGTCCACCGATCCGTCTGTGAAGATGTGGATGGCTCCTGCTACTGTAATGTTGCTGTTATAGATTCAGCTACTCGGAACAAATTTCAAGTAGCACGGGCTATGGTGAGCCCGTAACTTACCTGGCACAGGAGCGGTGGGTCATGGCTACTGTAATGCTGCACATTTGCTTTTCTATGATGCTGTTATGACCCCACCTACATCAGTATGATCATACTGTGGCTGGTGTATGATGTGTTCAAACTGTATAGTGATATCTTGGCTGATTAGCCTAGTATCATAAATATTATATTTATCTATTCTTATTTTGACAATATACTGGTAGAAATTTGTATTGCCAATGTATGTCAAATATACCTATGCGTATTATATTTCTGTACCATAAGTCCTTGCCATGTATTTGTGGATGTATTCGGATGTGTAGTAAATAGCAGTAGCCTAATGTCATGTAGCTTGGAAAACACCATTATGTGCTTATATTATGGAATGTTACATATTACTGATAGGACATGATATGGGTATTATGATGTAGAATGTATACATTTAGGTCTCTGGTGTATTACTAACATGTATACCGTGTAATATACATTTCATTATTGTTCATTGCATTGTCCTCTTGTCATGACAGTAATTTGTATTCTGGTACTGTAAGATGTATACCAGAGACAAGGTTTCTGTTACTTATTTTGGTATATGATGCTTTACATTGTATTCATGCATACTTATGTATACGGCCGACCGGTGACGTCTTGAAATCCTCCCTCCCTCCCCCCCCCATTGTGTACCGTCCCCCGCAAGTGTTAGCATGTCTTGCTAATATGAATTCCCTGTTCTCTTATTTATATATCATGATACAATTTATTATTTAGTGATTTACTGATATGTATTATATGTAAGGTTGTGTATTATAACCTTAGTTTAGTTATTGTATGAATTAGAAGTTCTTGATTGAGAAATGTCTGTATATGAGCTTGTGATATTTGAAAGAAGAGAGTTAGCTGATCTTGTGGATGTTGGAAACAGCCTGCTTGCCTCCTGGCGGTCACTACTCTTTTGCTCTTCCTAGTCGGGCGCATGTGGCTCTCCCTGGCCCGGGTTTAGTGCCTTATTTGTGTCAATTGGCTGCTAGGATATATAATGTGTTGCAGTAGAGTATACCATGGATCATTTCTACTGTTGTCTTCATTATATACCAGGTAATAGGTGCTGTTATATGTAATCTTGAGGTGGGTACCTGAGGCTCTTAAAACCTGATGCAATTGTGCTGTGTATGATATTTATTCCTCAACCTCATTTGTTAATGATTGTGGACACCACCATTCTGTATTGGTATTATCAGCATCTAATAGGCGCTCTAGTGTCCCACTGCGCCAGGATAGAGCCAGGTGCCTGCTAGTGCGAGTGTATGCAGCTTTGAGCCGTTGATGATCTTGCAAAGCTTTAAGAAGCTGGATTAAGTAATAGAGTGTGAATTACAGAGATTTGTAGCTTCTAGTATATATATATATATATAATGATATATATATATATATATATATATATATATATATATAGTATAATATTAATATATAATTAATAAATAGTCGTTGTAGCCAGGCATTTAGTACTATGCAAGCCGATTGCAATAGCAATTTCTAATTTCGCTACTACTAAACTCTACCTCTTGCACCTAACTAACTTAAGATAGTAGGTGAGGGTGGTATTCAGAATCGTTGTTACTCCATAAAATGACTATAATAAGAAAGGAGTTATCTCTAAAAATTAGAGAATAAACGTAACTGGCATTAGAAATCGGGTTGTATACCAGTGAGTTGGTATGGTACTATATTTTAATATATATTTATATTCAAGTATATTATATATTAAGTTATATTATTGTCCTATAAATGAATCTCTTATAGCAGCCGTTAAAGCCATTTCCTGAATATTTTTCCTATGATGATAAGCATCTCACTAGTATGATATTTTTTTAATTTGAGTTAAACTAAAGTAGATATGTGACCGAACCTAACCAACCCTACCTAACCTAACCTACTTATCCTAACCTAAACTAACAAAAACTAATTCAACTATAATAATAATATTTAAAATGAACCAATTGGAAACAATTTTTAAAAAATTATGAAAATCACCTTGGCCTATTAGGCAATTCGTGCCTTGCAAAGTAGGCCGAGAAGTGCGTTTGTGGCTACTAGGTACAACATACTTACATATAATATAAAATTGATATTAAAAGCGCAGGCTATACTCTGAATGAATATTTGACAGCAGTGTTCACACACGAGACAGAGAGACGAGAGATGAGGAGAGAAGAGAGAGAAGAGAGGAGAGTAGAGAGAGAGTGGGGAGGGGGGGGGGGGGGGTCAAGCAAGTGAAGAGATTGAATCAAGAGCTGTTTCCTTTAACATGCGACATAATCAGTAAGAACATTGACAAACTAAAGTGTTCAAAAGCCCCAGGTGTGGACTGGAACAAGGGATTGTTCTCTCTCTAAACAATCTCTGGAACAAGGGATTGTTCCAGTAGATTGGAAATATGAAAATGTCACCCCTATTCCCCCCCCTACCCTAAAAAAGGCAAGAGCTCAGCAAAAAATTACCGTCCGACAGAAAACAGAAGATTCTTTTTACCAATAGATGTATAAAACCATGAAATCGCTTACCCGCTTAAACCATATATAAAATATTTGCAATTCCCACTCCAGCTGGATAAAAATCACCCAGGGGAGAGAAGGAAAGGAGCCGTAACAAGTCGCGAGCTACCTGCCCTAGTCGAGGCCACTAGATAGATGATGGCCTCTGGTAAATTCAGGTAAAATAAGAACTGCTGAAAAAAAAGTGAAAGCATTAAAGAAAAAGTGATACATGGAAGAAAAATGGAATATTTAAATGAAAAAAATGGAAGTTCAAGGTGACTCACAAGATAGAGATGCCCCAATGCTGAGCCGCCTTGGAGGCCGAGACATCGAAGAGCGAGAGGCCGACCAGAGTGATCGGTGGGAACCTACGGCCAGAGCGTGATCCACCTCAGCAGCATACCGATCAACCCTGCAACATACATTACCAGTCAAAACCTCTTAGCTCCCATGTGCAGGCGACGAGTCACAATAACGTGGCTAAGTATGTTGACCAGACCACACACTAGAAGGTGAAGGGACGACGATGTTTCAGTCCGTCCTCACAATCGACTTGAAAATGGTCCAGGATGGACCGAAACGTCGTCGTCCCTTCACTTCTAGTGTGTGGTCTGGTCTCATCTTAGCTCCAATTATACCATAGCGATAAATATCCATAGAATGCTTCTGGAAGTGACTTTTCAAGATGTACCAATCAAGGACCAGAATCTATGCCGATAGCCCATTGTACCTTTTCAAATTTTAATAAAAAAGAAGGGGTCGTACTGAATTTTTTTCACGGTACCCCTTTCACACAAGGACTTCGCCTCTCATTTGCTGCATAAATCCGTCATCTTCCAATGCTATCACAGTACCCCCTCTCCCTATTTACCTATATCTGGTGAAGCATCTCCCCCACCCCACTCCCCCAACAAAAAGATGTTTCTTCTTTTTACCTGTGAAACCCAAGATGATCTGGAAGACGGAGGCGACGGCGATGGATCCCTGGATGTCGCGAAGCCGGACTTGCCACACCTCCGCCCTCGCCGCCTCCGTCAGGTTCGCCAGAGGGAGAGCGTCGCAGGGTTGGTACACCGTCGTCAAGAGGGCAATCGTCGGCACAACATAGGCGAAGTCCCCGCCTTGGATTATGGGCAACCTGGCGAGCGTGGTACAGGTTGTTAATGGCGGAGGAAAAAAAAAAAAGACAAAGATGAAAAGCAAAGATTTTTAGAAAAAAAATCTCATTTGTATCCTAAATGCTCCTTTTTTGTATCAGGCGATTTGCATGGAACATATACACCGTACTGAATGCACGCCTAACTGTAAGGCTGCCAATTGTGAAGGAACTCGGTCGACGTCAACTTCAGTAACACAGGTCGCAGAGTCTTTGACATCATTTATTTCAAGTAATGTGGAAAAACAATTAATAAGACAAACTGACTGAGATCAAAAGAATAAATTGGACTGAAAAAGGGCAAAACAAGAAAAAAGAATGACAATAGTTATATGTCTGCATGTCTCTTGCAAATTGTCTATACAGTATACCTAGGTCATAAAAGTATTTGTGTACGTCTGGTACCATACTACTTGTGTAAAGGAGAAAATGTAGAAGTTTATCTCTCAGAATGTTTGGTAATATGTTTATTGTTTGTGATGTGTTTATACGTATGTATTAACACGATGTACTGAACGGGGTGAGAATAGCTTGAGCTACCTCATCCCTTTGTGTGTATTTTACCTCAATAAACTTATTTCAATTTCAATTTCAATCAACCACAGAAGGTGATTGTAGTGCTTTTAAAATGCTAGGCTAAGCTACATACGTAAATACATAGTTAGTTAGTTTAGTTCATTTATTATGCACCCCATACCCATCTTGTGGGCGGTAGTGGAAAGGGTTACAGAGGCACATAATGGGCTCAGGGACTGAACCCCACAATTCATTTAGCTAAGCAAGTTACAATCTTGATGAGCTAGTTACAAAATTCAATATAAGTCGTCACATCAACAATGGGTTCGAGATCGACCTCAAGTACAGGTTCTAAATTAAGCAACTGACATATGTGGAGAGCTAGTGTCACAATTTATATGTTTGTCCTGCACACCGCCTCCCATCCAGTGGGCAGCGGTGGATAGGTTACAATCACTCAGTTACTACCTACAGTTAGCAAACTGGGGATATTTGGCTAAAATTTCTGGTAGCAGATCATTTTGAATGAAATATTTACACATCGCTGGAACATTGGTTATAGAATTGTCTCTAAATTCACGTATCTTTTCGCACTCCATCACATAGTGACGGAGGGTGTGCGAATAATTTTGTTGACACAGTTTACATTTGGTCAGGTCTACATCGGCAGATAATGAGAATTCCCAGAGATACTTGTAACCGAGTCTAAGCCGAGCAGCAGTAACATCTAGAAGTCTGCTGATTTTATTGGATGATCCATAGATGTGTGGCTCCTCTTGCATGATAGTATGATGATAGATGGAATTACTGGTGTCAATTTCACTTTGCCTCATATCTACAAGATCTTGTTGAAGTTCTCGGTGTACTGCTGCTCTCAGATTGCTCATTGACAATCCAAGGTTACACTCAACGGCTCCTTTAAAGGCAGATTCTTTGGCTAACTTATCAGCTCTATCATGCATTCGGAGGCCAACATGAGATGGAGACCACATGAAATGGACTCTGTTACCATCCTTAATAATTTTGTTGTATTTGTGTCTAGCTTCGGACACGAGCATGTTACTCTTTAAGACACAACTGTAAATACATATATACACAGATTTGTGTATGCCACAAAGTGTTCGATGTGTCTTTTACATAGTGTCATTAATGTGCATTTACAAAGGTGAAATGTAATTCTGATCAGCTTCCATATATACTTTATACACATTTATTTATTTATTTTTATACAAGAAGGTACACTGGGTTTGTGAGAATACATAGCATGGTATTTACAATCTTGTAAAGCCACTAGTACATACATACATACATACATACATACATACATACATACATACATACATACATACATACATACACACACACACACACACACACACACACACACACACACACATGCAGATACATATATACACACATACATTTGTCTCTTTTACTCTGACAGGGTGAGATAGCTGATAGAGAAACTAGTGTGCAATTAAGAACTTAACCACTGAAGGTGATTATAAGATGCTTTACAAGCTCAGGTTATATAGGTGCATCACATACATAATTAACTTGTATAATTGATATATTACATGGTCAATCTTGGGTACAAGTTCAATGTCATCAAGTGTTTCAGTACTCATAGTAATTACAGAGTTCAGCAGACCTTAGCCCAGGAGGGCGAAAGTCAGACAATATGGGACATTCTACAATATAATGTTCAAGAGTGCATGTTTTCTCTTTCACTAAGTTGACACATTGTGTACTCAACATTTGGGTTTTGAGAAAGCTGCCAGATACGTCTATATCCCAGGCGTATTCTGGCCACTATAACATCACATTGCCGAGTTCTTGCTCTATTAGTCCCATATGTGAATGTCGCCTCACGATATCCATCATAATATTTAATGCTACAACTTTCAGGTCTTTGTGAATTTGTTAGGTCGGTGAGATCTTCATTAGATATTTGTTTAAGTATTCTCTTTGTCACTGCTAATGAAACACCCATATCAATTTCTATTACTGGGTTTCTACAGGCTGTCTTTATATCATCAGCATAACAAATAACCGTGTCTTCATTATTAGTTGGAAGATCTTTAACAAGTTTATGCATCAGAACGTTGAACAACAAGGGGCTGAGGACCCCTCCTTGTGGAGTTCCCAGTTCAAAGTGTTTGCTCTCTGTGCTTTTAACACCATTAAACAAAACATATGGTGTTCGATTAGACAAATAGCCCTTTATCCATTTCAATAATTTTCCTTGTATTCCCAGCTCAGCAAGCTGTTCTAGTATGATTTCCCTGTTTGCTGTATCAAAAGTTGCTGCTAGGTCGATGAAGACTGCTTGAGGGGAAGCTTCAATATGAGCGAAGTATTCAGCAAAACAGTGTTGTGTACTGAGCTCAGGCATAAATCCACAGTTGGGGTGACAGGTGCCCCTGTATACGATACACGAGTCGGTTAAGAACAATGCGTTCAAGCACTTTACAGACACACGATGTTAGAGATATGGGTCTATAATTATCTGTGTGTGGTTTGGGGATGGGAACAACCCACCAAACATTTTCACGTTTTCAAAACGTGCTAAAAACAACACTTCATTATTTTGGGCATGTTTTAAATTAAGTTTAAAATATGCATTTTGAGAATTTGTAAAGACTATAAAACGGTGTCAAAACGTTTTAATAGAACGTGTTTTAAATGTCAAAATATAACGTTTTGAAAGAAAGTTTTTTAAAACGTTTATTCTAATTATTAATTATTGTATTTATTAGGTATAATAATCATTATTGCATTTAGAAAGATATAGACAAAGAGGAGAGAGAATGGAGAGAGAGGGAGAGAGGAGAGAGGGGAGAGAGAGGGAGATATATGCACACAACCACCTGCACAGGGACGGGAGACATCTCCTGTCCACGAGGCTAACCATAGCCCGTGCTTCTTGCCCCGCTCCTGTGCCAGGTAAGTTACGGGCTCACCATAGCCCGTGCTTCTTGCCCAGCTCCTGTGCCAGGTAAGTTACGGGCTCACCATAGCCCGTGCTACTTGGAACTTGTTCCGAGTAGCTAAATCTATAATAACAACAACAACCTGCACAGTCTCAACAACCGTTCAGTTCTATTCAAGTTTCACTTTGATTTTCCTTGGGCATCGCAGTTCACCTGGTATAGGTACCTGGGAGTTACACAACTGTTGTGGGCTGCATCCTATGTAAGCTAGGCCAGCCGATGGCCTAGGGAGCCCTCGCTAATTCTAACAGGGATCCGTTACCCGACATGCTCCATATCCCAATCCTCAGGCACCATCTCGCATAGGCCTATAATTATTATAAGTCTAAAAAAACAAAATGGTTTATTCCAGGTGTCTTGTCTTTATTTTGTCGTGTGTTCTTAGGGGAAATATATCAACAGAACGTACCACCTTTATAGATGTATTTTCTCCTTTTTAATAAAAAACATTTTCTTTATTTCATACATTAACAATACAAGTAATAATACAACAGAAGATTTGGCACATAATATAATACAGATTTGTCTGTATTAAATGAGATAATTTACTGGAACTCGCCCGCACATTCCGTGCCGGGACAATTTAAGGACTCTTACCATACGCTCAAAGAGTTTGCAGACACAACTCGTGAGGGCAATAGGGCGGAAGTCCTTAGGGGATGTCCCGAGAGACCCCGGTTTTCGAATAGGAAGTACAACGGCATCAAGCCAGTTCTCATGGACTGACGATGACTCCCAGACTTGGTTATACATACTCGGTAAATACCGAGACGTGCAAGGAGGGAGATGGCGAAGCATCTCATAATGAATATCATCCGAGCCCGCTGCCATAGATCCGCAGAGGATCAGGGCAAACTTAAGTTCAGAGATAGAGAAGGACTGGTCATAGGGAAGGCAGAGACGAGTGCGGAAATCTAAGGGATGAGATTCAAGAACAGGCTTACGAAGAAGGAAGGATTGAGGAAGATGAGAACCTGAGCTACAAATAGAAAAGTGGGAACCCAGTTCGGTCACGACCTTCACTGGATCCGCCACAAGAGTACCACAGAGGTGAAGAACCGGCGAGACATCTGGAACGAACTTACCTGTAGTCTTGTGGATCTTCTTCCAGATCTGCGGCAGAGGAGTATCGGACGTAATGGTGGAAACATAAGATTTTCAACTCTCACGTTTAACTGTATGGATGGGTCTACGGGTCACCGCACTTGCCTTCCGAAACAAAATAAAAGAATCAGCCGTCTGCCGGCGGCGGTGTTTCTTCCAGGCTGCACGTTCACAGCGGACAGCCCGAGCACAGTCTGCATTCCACCAGGGAACGCACTTCCGCGTGCCCCGGGAGGTAGAGTGAGGAATAGAGCAGAGGGCAGCGTCGAAGATGGTGTCATGAAAAAGCAGGAGAGCGCGAGGAAGAGGCAGAGAGGAGAGGTCAAAGAGAGTAGCACGGAGGGTGAATAGGTTCCAGTCAGCCTTGATGACCTCCAGTGTTATGGTGGTCATCAAGAACCCGCCACATGAGATCTAAGTAAAGGGACGATGAGCAGAGAGAAAGATCAAGACAGGGTGCGAGTCCAAGAGTCCACATGAGTGGGCTCACCAGAATTCAAAAGAGACAGGGAAGAAGAGAGGACGAACGGCTCGAGAAGGCGGCCTCGGGTGTTTGTAAGAACATCACCCCAGAGGGTATGTCGACAGTTGAAATCGCTTAACAAGAGCACCGGCTCTGGCAAGGAGTCTAGGAGGTGCTTAAGATTAGGAAGGGCAAGCAGAACATTTGGGGGGGAGATAAATGGAACAGACTGTATACCATTTACTCACAAAAACACGGGCAGCAGAACAATGGATAGGTGATGGAAAAAGTAGGAGGACGAAGGGAATATCAGAACGAATCAAGAGAGCAGTAGAGTTATGGGTTACCGAATCAACAAGGTGTTTATGGAGGGAGAAATCGTCAGGTGTAGAATCCAGATGGTGGAGATTAAGGTATTTAGCCCACGAAGCAGGACCAAACTAGGCGTGATACGTATTAGTATGGGAAGAGATTGTGTGAGTGTGGCCGTGGTGGGGACGGCATTGAGAACCTCCAGAGAGAGAGGTTAAAAGGCGCAGTAGTCACAACGAGAGACTGAGCCGTGCCAGGGGACGAAATGGTCACCGCTGGGGGCTTGGGGCTCGACCCAACCAAAGGAGGGAGGGGAGCCGAGGGGAGTAGTCAGGAGGGACAGAGGAGGAGCTAGGTCTGGACCCAATGTAGTTGGGGCTACAGAGTCCGGTCTTCCAACACAGTCCGACTTGGGGTCTTGGTCGCCCACCCCACGAGCCTGAGAAGTCATAAGAGGAACAGTATTCAGTGACATGAAAACGAGAGATAATACTTTCATTCACGAATGTGCTCCCGTACCTACCACAGAGCCACAATTAGAGGATAGGACACCCAACAAGAGATAGGTCTTGCCAGGAGCCCCCCAGGGGTACGTCGTGAGTATTCTCCCCACAAACGCCACCTTAAGAACTGTCAGTCCGTTGAGATAGGGTTCAGTGACGAAAGGAGGATTGACGACAAAAGCGTGCTCTCGCTCGCGACGTTGGGTACCACAGTTCTATGGGTGAGAGAGTATGCCTCCCCAAACACCCGGGCATCAAATCAAAACAGAAGTAGTCCAAAAGAATAATCAAGACTGGCAAAAGGTCAGTGGGAAATGACAATAAGAAAGGAGAAGAGGGGGGGGGAGAAAAATGAAACAAGGAAAATGGAAAAATATATGGGAAAATTGGTGAAGACAGCAGGAGCATAAGGCCTCAAAAAGACAGAGGACTGACTCGTGGAGCATCACACTCTGGCAGCCGTCTACCAAGCCCCCTCACGACAACAATGGGCCACAAAGGGAAGGGAACAGATTGAGGACTGAATGATTGGGTAGAAATCAGAACCAGGAATGCCTCTCTGGGAAATAGTACAAGTGCAGAGGGTCTCCTTAGCGATAGTGTCTGCACAGTTACTTAAGGTAATACCAATATGGCTGGGAACCCAGTAAAACTCAGCTGTTTTAAACCTGCTAGAGATTAGAAACGGCCAATATTGGACTTCAACCATCTTAGTATGCACAGGGTTAAATGACTCTAGAGCCATGAGAACACTTCGAGAGTCAACCAAAACGCTATGCGTGTTAGAGGTTTTGCAAGAATGTAAAATTACCAATCTTATGTAATCTCACATACCCATTGTATCTTCTTGTAAATAATAATTATTATTATAACCACAACGAGAAAGGAACGTTGACGTCGGGAAAGCAGACAAAAAAAGTTCCACCATGAAGATGATAGTCTGCGGGGGTAGGCAGAACATATAGGTTTGTTCAGTGAAGACAACAGAGCAGCCTACGCCATCGGCAGACTTAGACCCATCTGTGAATAGATCAACAGTGTAAGTGCGAAGAAAAGTGTTCATGGAAAAGCCGTTTTTAACAGTAAGAGGGATAGAAGCCTTTACCACATGGGTCAAGGTCTTGCAAACCTTCATAAGTAGGACCCTCCATGAGGGCAAAGATGGAATGGCTCGAGGAGAGATATTGCAAATGTGAACCGAGAGGGAACCTTGCAAGTGAGAAATCACACACAAAAATGAATGGTGGTGAAAGGGAACAAGGCCCATCCGAGACATAGCAGTCAAAGCACAACACACATAAAAGGGAGGATGTTGTAAGGACTGTGCGAGGTAGTGAAGGCGGTAACGATCACGGTGATCCTGTAGAGACAGAACACTGGTTTCATCGTACGAGCTCTGGGTACAGGACGAATGTAAGGTACCAGAGCTCAGGCATAATCCCGAATGGTGCAGAGCATCAAGACGACGAAAGGCCGAAGGAAAGGCAGAGGAGTAGGCGGGACAGCTATAATTGAGTTAAGACAGCAAGAGAGACGGATGCAAATAGAAGGGACGAGAGGGATGCATTCATCAGTTCCTCAGGAAGTATGGGACGAGACTTCCAATAAGTAAGGTAAGAGCATTAAACTCGGAGGCGAGAGACAGGAGTCTGACACTCGCTTGAACTTGGACAAGTGAGCGTCAAAGATCAACTCCAAAAGTTTAGCAGAATCATTATACAGAAGGGGATTACTCAATGTGAGCTCCATCAAGACAAATTCTAGGAGAGTTCCGTCAAGTCCAACTCGAGGCGAGTTCCGTCAAGTCCAACTCGAGGCGAGTTCCGTCAAGTCCAACTCGAGGCGAGTTCCGTCAAGTCCAACTCGAGGCGAGTTCCGTCAAGTCCAACTCGAGGCGAGTTCCGTCAAGTCCAACTCGAGGCGAGTTCCGTCAAGTCCAACTCGAGGCGAGTTCCGTCAAGTCCAACTCGAGGCGAGTTCCGTCAAGTCCAACTCGAGGCGAGTTCCGTCAAGTCCAACTCGAGGCGAGTTCCGTCAAGTCCAACTCGAGGCGAGTTCCGTCAAGTCCAACTCGAGGCGAGTTCCGTCAAGTCCAACTCGAGGCGAGTTCCGTCAAGTCCAACTCGAGGCGAGTTCCGTCAAGTCCAACTCGAGGCGAGTTCCGTCAAGTCCAACTCGAGGCGAGTTCCGTCAAGTCCAACTCGAGGCGAGTTCCGTCAAGTCCACCTCGAGGCGAGTTCCGTCAAGTCCACCTCGAGGCGAGTTCCGTCAAGTCCAACTCGAGGCGAGTTCCGTCAAGTCCAACTCGAGGCGAGTACCGTCAAGTCCAACTCGAGGCGAGTTCCGTCAAGTCCAACTCGAGGCGAGTTCGTCAAGTCCAAGTCGAGGCGAGTTCCGTCAAGTCAAACTCGAGGCGAGTTCCGTCAAGTCAAACTCATGGCTGACTTCAGATTAAGTTCCAGGTTCTCAGGTGAATGATGATTAAAACTGGTTTTCCTGGTTCCAGTGTGATGGATGATTTCATGTATAAATGGACCCAGGATGGGGAGGTGGTGTGTAACTTGAAAGGACTCCAAACTTCAGCGAAATTCTGGATGACCTCAAGCGTTCCAGGGTGATTGATGACATCAAATATTCCAGGACCCAGGATGGGGAAGTGGTGTGTGACTTCAAGAAGCCCCCCCAGATTCCAGGAGAGGGTGGAGAACTTCAAGGGTTTCAGGAAAGGGCTTCTTCTTCCCCATCGAGCACTTTCCCTGGCTTCCCCCGTCCGAAGCCCTTGAAAGTCGGGCTGAAGGGGAGGTATTGAAGCCACTTCATCCTGAAATGAACGGAAGATGATGTATATTATAATCAGTTCGTCCTGAGGGAATTTCTACGTTAAAATGGGAAGTGTTATTCAAGAGGTCGGGTTGAATATGATACCCATTGCTGTTGTATTTTATAAGCCATATAGATGTATAATATGACAGGTATTGCTATTGTATTTTATGAGAGCTACTGCTGTTTTATTTTATGAAGTCTATTACTGTTGTATTTTATGTATACAGACCAAGTAATATTCTATTTTTTCTTTCATACTATTCACCCTTTTGAATAGTATACTAATGTATACTGACCTAATAATAGTGCCAAATTACTAGGTGTGTATACCAATGTATACAGACCTAGTAATAGTATACCAATGTATACTCACCTAATAATAATATATCAATATATAATGGCTTAATAATGATATACCAATACATGTATACTGATCTACACACTGACCTGGAGATGGTCTCCATGCCGACGGGGAGATCGTAGCAGGCAGAGGCGTTCCTCAGCTCCTGGGCCCCGCCCGATGGTGCTTCCCTCGGCACTGTTTGTCCCACTCCAGCAGTCCTCTCTCCCTCGGCGTTCCTGTCCACACAAGCTGTCGCTAACACTGGTTTACAGAGTTTACCTCCCCACACAAATTTACTGGGGGGTTTATTTCCTTACACCAGTTTACTGGGGATTTACCTCCCCACACAAGGCCCTAGGTTCGATTCCCTCGGCAGGACGAAGACCGCTAGGCACACTTTCTTTCACCTAATGCCTCTGTTCAGTAAAATAGTAACCTTGGAGTTAGTTAACTGTTGTGGGATGCATCCAGATGAAAATCAGAAGTTGGCCTAGTAAGGAGAGGGGGGGGGGGGGGCCTCGATAGGCCTAAGTTCAGGCTTCCTGTCTCTGACACCGGGAACTCAATAAGGAAACGAGTATGCGAGTGCATGAGTAAATTGACTGGGGAAGTGAATAACTCAATGTGTACAAGAGTCCACTGGTCAGGGAGTGAGTGAATAGGTCAGTGCGTGAGTGAACTAGTCAACTGTGTACATGGGCGAATAGGTGAGTATGAGTGAATGAATCATTCACTCATCATTCACATTGCGTAAGTAATGATTGAATGATTCACCGAATGTAAGATAAAATGAATTAGGGAATATGTGAATAAGCAAGTGTGTAAATGAATGAAGAATTCACTGCATAAGTAATATCAGTGAATGAGAGGTGACTGCATGAGAGGAGGGAGATGAGTATAACCGGAGCGAGAGGAGTGACTGGCGTGAGTGACTGAGGAGGGAGTGAGTGCTGTGAGTGACTAACCAGGGAGGGTGTTGTCAAGGAACACCCCGAGGGCGCCGCCGACAAACATGGGCGTCTGCAGCAGCACCGCCAGGACCTGGTCCAGCTCTGGCGCCCCCGTCTGGATGACCTCCGGGTTCTTCTCCACCCACTGAAACCAGGAAAGAGGCAATTATGTAGTTATGCACTTTCTGCTACCCCAGAGGGAGCAAGAGACACCTACCAATAAAATGCCATTATATTTACAAATATCACAGCAAACTGAGCAAAATATCTAACAAAATATGGGCAAACCGTTACATATTATTCCCTCTGAATGGAGAAAATCTGAAATTCTTGACAATTTGGTTTTACTAAGTGTTATCGAAAATAGCAAACACCCGTTTCCTGTGCCAAATGAACCGCTATGCTAAATCAAAAAATTAAAAAATCAAATGTTTATTCAGGTAAAGTACATACATACAAGGGGTGATACAAATATTGATGAATTTATAGATAAGAGCTAGTACATATTTATGCCTAAAGCCACTATTACGCAAAGCGTTTCGGGCAGGAAAACACTAAAGACTAAAACTTAATACTAATTGAGATTAAAGTATAAAATGTGCTTACAAAATATACAAATAAAAAAGGGGGGAACATGGCAAAAAAAAAAACCAGCAAAAATACAATTTGGTCGACAAACAGCATTGTTTATAAAAAACAGACATGGGTTGACATTATAGGGGTAAAGTAGGTTACATGGAGTTAATTAGGTAGTGCTTAATTTTGATCTTAAACTGGTTGAGAGAGGTACAGTCTTTAACATGATTGGGAAGGTCATTCTACATTCTGGGTCCCTTGATTTGTAGAGCATTTCTAGTTTGATTAAGTCGTACTCTTGGAATATCAAAAAGGTATTTGTTTCTGGTGTGGTGCCCATGGCTTCTGTTATAACCTTCAATGAAGCTTTTAAGGTCAGGATTGGCATTACAGTTCAGCGTTTATATTTTATATATTATATATATATATATATATATATATATATATATATATATATATATATATATATATATATATATATGGGGGGAATGCTCGCTGCATCCTCGGTTCCTGCCCAACGTCGGAGGAGTTCGAGGAAATCTACAGCCTCTAGGAAGCGAACTATTTTTGTGTCCTCTTAATGCTCAATTTTTTGTATACAATCAGATATGTAACTGTATAACCTTGCTTAATAAAGTGTACACCATAAAAAAGGGGGGTGGTAGGAGAAGCGAACACCCTCATGTATTCAGAGTTAAATGGCAAGTTTTTCCCTGAATGCTCTGTGTTCCCTTCTCTGAGGCTGTGGGTCCCTATAATTGCACCAGAGGTGGTACCCCCCCTATATATATATATATATATATATATATATATATATATATATATATATATATATATATATATATATATATATATATATATAATGCACATGAGAGGATGTGCAGTGACTTAATATCTAACATATTCAGAGATTTGAGTAGGGGTACCAAGTGATGTCTGGGGTCAGAGTTGGATATTGTCCTAACGGCAGCTTTCTGTTGAGTAATTAGAGGACGTAAATGACTTTGGGTAGTAGAACCCCAAGCACAAATACCATAGTTGAGATAAGGATAGATGAGGGAGTAATAGAGCATCACCAGGGCAGGTCGGGGTACATAATATCTGATCTTAGAAAGAATGCCAACAGTTTTTGAAACTTTTTTGATATATTTAGAATGTGTCCCTGGAAATTCAATTTGTGGTCAATGAGAACGCCAAGGAATTTGCCATCTACTTTGTTACAAATTTGGGTATTATTTATCTTGAGATTTATTTGATTTGAGGATTTATTGCCAAACAAAATATAGAAAGTTTTGTCAATGTTAAGGGTGAGTTTGTTGGCAGTTAGCCAAAGATGGACTTTATTTAGCTCAGTATTCACTGTGGCATTTAGAGCAAGGGGGTCAGGACTGGAGTAAATGAAGGTTGTGTCGTCAGCAAATAGAACTGGTTTGAGGTGTTGGGAGGCATTTGGAAGGTCATTAATGTAGATGAGAAAGAGGAGAGGGCCAAGTATGCTGCCCTGAGGAACACCAATGTTGATGGGTAGGGTGGGAGAAATTGAATTATTTACAGAAACATACTGGAGCCTGTCAGTAAGGTAAGATTTGAGGTATTGCAGGGAGTGTCCTCTGACTCCATAATGATGTAATTTAAGAAGAAGGTTTTGGTGATTGAGTGTCAAAAGCCTTACGCAGGTCCACAAATAACCCAACAGGGAACTCATTTTTATCAAGAGCTGCATGTATCACGTTAATCATGCTAATAAGTGCATCGTTAGTGCTTTTTTTGGGTCTGAAGCCATATTGACAAGAGCTAAGTATATTGTGTTTGGCTAGATAAGAGTAAAGCTGCTTGTAGATTAGTTTTTCAAATATTTTTGACAAGTTTGGCAGGATTGATATAGGTCTGTGGCATTATGTGGCACTTTGTAAACAAATACTGCATCCGCTCAGTAACCACTCTAATCTCATCCTCTGTATTTGTGTATAAATATATTATTATTATTAAGCGCAACACCTACACCAGTATGAGTTTGTAGTCGTAGATAAAACAGACCAGCCTAACCTTCGGGAGCAGGAGACCGAAGAAGAGAGAGAACCCGATGACGAAGAGGTTCCTGGAGGAGCCGAGATCGACGTACTGCAGCGGGGAGAGGCCGACGGAGGTGACCATGGCGAACATGACGATGAACACCCCGGCCATCACCGGCTCCGGGATGGTTACGAACACGGCCCCGAACTTCCCCAACACCCCCGACGCGATGAGGATGAGGGCACTATACTGTACCACCCGTCGGCTCCCCACCTGATAGTATAATACGGTGAGCTATGGTGACACGCAAGCACTCGGTAATACAATACCATGAACTATGATGACTCAGCATAAGGCGTGATATGACACAGTCGGGTACAATAAGGTATACTAAACAATTAACAGGATTATTTAAAATATGCGAATTAAGTGTACTTGTTAGCTCAGAAATAGCACACATTATTGAGCTCACAGAAACATGGATGAATTTAGAAAACTGATGATTATCGGCGGTATATCCATTCACCTGGTCTAGTCGGTACAGCGACAACTTCACACTTCTTGCAGATTGGTGATCAATCCCTGAAGGTCCGAGTAGTTGAGTACCATTAATTTCCCCTGATCCTTGTCATATCCCTTGCAGCTGCTATGTAGTCATACCGGCATAGCACTTTATTGCAATAAACTTACCTTACCGGTGTATATACATGTCAAGCAAGCAAAACTAAGCCTTATATAGTAACAATTTGGATTTAACTAAATTTAAGTAATGGAGAAACATTTGAACAGCACTAAAATTCTACAGTTATCGTTACTGAAGTGTTGAACGTGAGTGACAACCACTGATTACCAGGAGAAAATGTTTAGTCAATATGAACATGTAATATTTGTGGAATGCAGATAACAGATGATGATACACAAGAGAGGCGTGAAGGAATATGGTAGCAATCACTTTAGACCATTGGGGATCGAACACAGACCCTGCAAGATATGACAAATACCGACCAGCCCAAGTAGATAAGAGAGCTGGAGTCCTCACCTTGGTGATGCTAATGACACCGATGTTCTGGGAACAGGATGTGGTGCCGTTGCCAGTGCCCAAAAGCCCCGCTAGGAGGCACCCGACCCCCTCAATGCCCACTCCTCGGTTGATGGCACTAACTGGTGGTGGAGCAGCACCTGGGGCACACAACTTTGTTTAGTGTTTATATATCCCAGGCTTCATTGTGGTTAAATTGATATACAATCTTTGGTATTTTAAATGATTAGCTTTCCACTCGACTCTGGTATTCTACAGGAAAGTAATGAAATCTTCTCTGATATGAATAGTAAGTGAAGGCTTCCAAAGTGTATATGTCATAATAGGCTGTTTGTGCTATAAAATGTGCATATACACAGAACAATCTGACAGAGGAAAAACAAATGATTATCCGAGGCATTTGAGGTGAGCGAGTGCCTGAGACACCTTTAAGTTCAGTGGGTCCAGTGCGTGCTTGAGTGTCAACAGATGCCTAAGAAAGACATTAACCCAAGTGGGACCCACCTGAGATCCTGGCACAGACGTAGTAGTCGCCTATACTCTCGACGATGGAAGCCACGGTGCCACCCAGCATGCCGACCACGCCCGCTGCCCGCACCGTCGGCCACCCCCACTGTCCTGTACCAACCATATCACACTATTGGCCACATTCAGCTGGATTAAATTGAGTCGCTATTTAGAGGGACCGGGATCAAGGACCAGGAAGTCACTCTTGCAGGCGATGAGTCAGAATAACGTGACTCAGCAGTGACTCCCTTGACTGCGGTTGGTCTAGCAGTGACTTTATGACCAAACCACAGATCAGAAACTTGAGAAACGACGAAGTTTCCGGTCCGTCGTGGACCACACGACTTGATAATGGTCCAGGACGGACCATTGGAGCGAAACGTTGTCGTTTCTGAATTTTCTGATATGTGGGGTTTAGTCATCAAGTCACTGCTAGTGAGACCACAGTCAAATGAATCTGTGTTAGAGTGACCGCAGTCAAGGGAGTCACTCACTGCTAGAGCAACAGAGACATCAGCCAGGAACGAAATGGAGGAGAGGAGAACTACAATCCAGTGCCCTGAAATAATATTTTAAAAAATTAGGTTACCGCCTCGCAGTACCTGCAACACCCACCGGGATAAGGGACCCTAAACCACGGGGACTTCTCCAGCAGCGTGCCTGTGGCGTCGGTGCGTGCCGGGGACCCCTCCGGGAGGACGTCGAAGGTGGTGAGGATGGCGCAGAGGGACCACGTCATGAATACCGCCGTCAGTACCTGTGGTAGGGAAACACTTCTTAGAGGATGGCTTGAAAACTTGATTTTTTGTTTAGTAAATATGAGCTTCGAAAGTGAAGAAAATGAGTAATAATTTCTATTGTCAGAGACAGGACGCCTGAACTTACGTTTATCGTGGTACCCTCTCCAGGCCAACTATTGACCATTTCCAGGATGCAACGCACAACAGTTGTCTATTTTACCCAGGTAACTATTGTACTGTTAGGGGAACATGCCAGATGTGACCAGACTGTGTAAGGGTTCAGAGAACACCAGGGAGCCGGATGCAGCAAGCAGTTAAATAAGAACTTTCGAAACTTTTCATTCTCATCACCTTCTTCATACAACAAACGCCACGATACAACAAGCTGTTTACTAACGCAAATCTTTTTAA
The DNA here is from genome assembly GCA_020271785.1 of Procambarus virginalis. Lineage (NCBI taxonomy): Eukaryota > Metazoa > Arthropoda > Malacostraca > Decapoda > Cambaridae > Procambarus > Procambarus virginalis. Next base: position 1,011,554 of record WNGS01000690.1, on the reverse strand, counting down.
GAACACTCGTGGAGCTCTCATAGCTGTATGTCAATGATACTCAAGACATTTTCTCGATTACACAACCATGGCGCTGGAAATATTTCCATCAGAGTCATTCATATTAGTTATATATGGTCTTTGTGTCTGTAACTCGTAAAAATATGCATTTTATGGAAAGGCAAATACAAAGTATCATAGCAAGATATTATTGCAGTAGTTATTAAGCAAATAAACAATGCTGAAATTAAATTTCAGGGAAGCTATGACTTCAAACTCCATTGGCATCCAGGATGACCCTTCGTCGGTTCAATTTTAATTATAAATCCCCACTCTGTATCTAACTGGTACTAGATATGTATTTTGTAAAAAAAAATATTACAGCATGATATTATTTGAATAACTTGAGTAAACATGTAGTAAAAGTGTTATATCTATCGAACCTGGCTGGAGTAATTGTTATCTGGATGGATGCTCGCCTGACTATTGTTTTGGTGACCGGCAGATCAGCTGTGACTCACATGTAACAGTCGGTGGAATGTCTCTATATGTTGTTTGCCCTAGCTTTAGTTCATATACAGTTTGCTTATTGTTTAAGTGCTTAAACTGTATAATGTATTGTATATTATATAGCTTGGTATTATTGCAGGATGTAACTGTACATTATTATATTAGTAGTAGTAGTAGGGATCCATCAGTCTCGGGAGATATGGAGTTGCGCTCTGTTGTCGGTCTGCAGTGCGCCTCTCTAGGGCGCAAAGCCAGGGTAGGTTGATAAGGGGGAGAAGCTGTTACCCATGCAGCAGGGCCCCCCCTCTCCACGGCGCCGAAAGTCCCAATGGAAAGGCAAATGGCCAATACAAATGGTTCCAGCACCGCCGCAAGAACTTTCAGAACGAGGTCGAAGGCAACAGCGAACTGCCCCTAGGGCTCAGCTCTGGAGTTTACTTCGAAGTTGGTCAAAGAAGGCAGAGTGACTCCAAACCCAGAGACCGCTGTGGTCGGGACCCGGAGAAGAACCACCCCATCATGGGCAAGAATCCCACCCAGCCTCCTGAAGCCCACACGAGCCCCAGGAGGTGGACTTCCGGGTCCCGTGCCTACAGGTTCCAGACAGAGATCGTCACAGCCCCTTTCACCCGATGCCGGCTTCCTTCATGACCCAGCAGAAGGAAGATGATAATTATTAAATACAACAATATAATTATTGTAATAATAATATAATTAATTAATAATTATCACTTGCACATTAATTATATGATCAATAAAGCCACAAGTATGGCAATGCAATTGTTTTACCTCAATTTATTGATAAAACAATTCAGCCAATGACATGGAGGCGGTTTCCCTATGGCCCCGAGCGGTTTGCTACTGGCCCAAACTCCTCCAACGCCGGCCCTCAAGAATGGGCGTTCACTGGCTCAA
>WNGS01000690.1:943416-994283 GCA_020271785.1 Procambarus virginalis | reverse complement strand
AACCGTAACTCCAAACCTTTTCTCAAATTTCTTTAAAAAAAAGTGAGAGTAATCCCAGTCCACATAATGTGGTGACTCACTGAACAATCTTGAGGGTTATCGTTAGATGATTCGGGGACTTTAGCGTCCCCGCGGCCCGGTCCTCAAACAAGCCTCCCGGTTCTTACACACCCCCAGGAAGCAGCCCGTAGCAGTGTCTAACTCCCGGTACCTATTACTGCTCGATAACAGGGCATCGGCGTGAAAGAAAACTCTGCCCATTTGTTCCGCTCCACCTGGGATCTAACCCGGAACTGCAGGACTACGATCCGAAACGCTGTCCACTCAGCTGTCAGGGCCCCCTGATGTCACATATTCAGAACCTATACCAATTCTGCAACGTTGTCAGCAAATATTTGAAATATAATCTACAAGCAGCTTTGCTCTTATCTAGCTAAACACACTATACTTAGCTCTGCCAATATGACTTCAGACCCAAAAAAAGCACTAACGATGCAGCTTATTAGTATGATTAACTTGAATACATGCAGCCTCTTGATAAAATAGTTCCATGTTGGGTTATCTTGTGGACCTACGTAAGGCTTTTGACACTGTCACACACCCCAACTTCTTCTTAAAATTACATCAGTTATGGAGTTAGAGATCACTCCCTGCAATGCCTACATGCTTACCTTAGTGACAGGCTCCAGTATGTTCTGTAAATATAAATGAAATAAATAATAAATATTTATTCAGGTAGAGTACATACATACAATTAGTAGGTTACATTAATGGATTGATTTATAGATAGAGCTAGTATATACAATGCCAAGCACTCATTACGCAATGCGTTTCGGGCAGGTAAATGATACCATTTCTCCCACCCTACCCATAAACATTAGTGTTCCACAGGGCAGCATACCTGGTCCTCTTCTCTTTCTCATCTACATTCATGCCCTTCGAAATGCCTCTCAACACCCCAACCTAATTTTATTTGTGATGACACACACTTCATTTTTCCAGTCCTGACCCTCTTACTCTGAATGTACAGTGAATACTAAACTAAATAAATTCCATCTTTGGCTAACTTTAACAAATCATTAACTTTGACTAAACCTTCTATATTTGGTTTGGTAATAAATCCTCAGATCAAATTAATTTAAGAATAAACAATATCCAATTAGTAACAAATAGATGCAAATTCCTTGGTGTTCTCATTGATAACAAGCTGAATTTTCAGGGGTCACATTCAATATATAGCAAAAAAAGTTTCTAAAACGTTGGCATTCATCTAAGATCAGATATTATGTACCTCGCCCTTGCCATAGTACCCTATTACTTTCTCATCTATCCTTATTTCATTATGGTAACTGTGCTTGGGGGTTTACTACCCGCTGATGGACAGCGCTTCGGATTCGTAGTCCTGAGGTTCCGGGTTCGTGATCCTCGGTGGAGGCAGAGAGACAAATGGGCAAATGTTTCTTTCACCCTGATGTCCGTGTTACCTAGGCAGTAACTAGTACCTGGGAGTTAGACAGAGCTAGGCTGCTCCTGGGGGTGGAGGCCTGGTCGAGGACCGGGCCGCGGGGAACTAAGAGCCCCGAAGTATCTCAAGATAACCCAAAATCATCTACGTTCCTGTAATTACTCAACACAAACCTCTATAGACAATAACAAACTCTGGGCCCAGCAGCATCGGCACCCTTACTTAAATCTTTGAATAGTTTAGATATTAAGTCACTGAACATCCTCTCAAGTGTTCTTTATGTATTTAAACTCTGAACTGAAATGTCAATCTTGACCTTAAACGCTTCTAGAAGGTTGTAACAGAACTCATGGGCACCACACCAGAAACAATACCTATTTGATATTCCAAGAGTGCGACTTAACCAAACTAGAAATGCTCTGTAAATCAAGGGACCCAGAATGTGGAATGCCTTCCCATCATGTACAAGGCTGTACTTCTCTTAACCAATTTAAAGAGAAAAACTAAGTACATACTAATAAACTCCATGTAACCTACCTTACTTCCTAAATGTCAACCCATGTCTTTGCTATTTTCAAACAATATTGTTTGTTGATCATCTTGTATAACTATTGATTTCCGACATGTTGTGTTTTAGTCCCGCCTTTTTCTCTTTTTCAACTCAATTTATGCTTTGATCTCAATTAGTATTAAGATTTAGTCAAAGTGTTTTCCCACACCTTGCCCGAAACGCTGTGTGCATTATTGCTTTAGGCATTGGTATTTACTAGCTCTGTATAGACCCAAACAATGTTTGTACTCCATCTTGTATTATGTACTTTTAACTAATAAACTGTGATTTGATTTGATTTCATGTCGAATCCAAACCTATAACATCCTATCCCACCTATGGTAGTCTATCCCATTCCAATTTATCCCAAGAGAAGCTAAATCTAGCTAAATTTAAGGATATGTACTATATCCTACCAAACTGTTCCTAGTGTTCCCCAACATTAGCTAAATCTAGTTGAATTATCCCATCCTAACCTGTGATATATCTGAACCTAAGTTGCCCTATTTCAGTCTAGGGCAGCAAGCCATCCTTGCAACCTATCCTATAATTTATTCAATCCTAAGTTAAATTCAGCTAAATTTATACAAATTTAACCCACACTAACTTGTAATACAAATCTTAGCCTGTAATAAATTGCCCTAACCTATGATTCGAACCTATGATATTCTACCCAAACCTAAAGTGACCAATCCCATCCAAATTTATCAATTAATAGAAGCTAAATTTAAGAAATTTTAATATATATACTATCAAAATTTATCCTAACAGAAGCTGAATCTAACTAAATCTAGCAATATTTAACCTATCGTTTCCAAATTTAACTTAATTTACCCTTAATTTATCCTAACCTACCAAAATTTAACCAATGTTAGCCTAATTGAACCTCTGATATCACAACCAAAGCTAAACTGAATTTAATTTTGTCAAATTTAAACCTATCCTGCCCGGAACTTGACCTAATCTATGCATCCCAATCAGTTCCATGTCAACCAGTCCCAACTTAGTTAACCTAACCTAATCAATGTTAACCCATCCTAACCTGTGATATTCGATCTAAAGCTAATTAATGTACTTAATTTAACCCTGTTCAATGACATCCTAACATAATTTATCCTCCTTACATCCTCACCCATCCTGACATTCAAGAGCTTATATATACTTAGACAATGCATATTATTTCTATAATTTACACCCATTTCCTCGTCCCAAATGTGTTACTTAGGATATCAACTCAACCAACTTGACCCTACCTTCTAGTCCAACATATTCTCACGAAAGTAATCTTTTGAAACATCAGCCTAATTATCCTTGACCTAACCTATAATACCTGAATCTACGAATTTAATATTATATCATATTCTAGGGAAATTTTCCTAACATCACTTACAACAACCTTAACCTCACCTGTATCTGGGTTCGCTATTACACCATCAACTTAGAAAAGTATTATTATTTAACAAGTCCATATATTATAAACTATTTATATATGGAGGTTGATGGGAGGGGGGTGTTATCGATCACCAACCTTGAAATTATGTTATAGTGAATACATACAGCCCATCCTAAAGGAAATTAGGATGGGCTGTATATAATTTATGAAAAAATATACAGCCCACCATAATTTTATTTAACTTCTTATATGTAACTAGGCTCTTATACACAATTTGCTGCGTTGTATATTCTAAATCCTGTAACATTTTGTAGTTAGATTAAATTAAAGTAACTTAGGAAAATGATAATATGATTGGGAGGGGAGGGAGAGGGTGTGAGGGGAGGGAGAGGGTGTGAGGGGAGGGAGAGGGTGTTAGGAGGGGAGGGAGAAGGGGTTTGGGGGGAGGGAGAGGGTGTTAGGGAGGAGAAAGAGGGTGTTAGGGAGGAGGAAGAGGGTGTTAGGGAGGAGGAAGAGGTGTTAGGGAGGAGGAAGAGGGTGTTAGGGAGGAGGAGGAAGAGGTGTTAGGGAGGAGGAGGAAGAGGGTGTTAGGGTGGAGGAAGAGGGTGTTAGGGAGGAGGAGGAAGAGGGTGTTAGGGAGGAGGAAGAGGGTGTTAGGGTGGAGGAAGAGGGTGTTAGGGTGGAGGAAGAGGGTGTTAGGGATAGGGGGTTTAAGGGGAAGTGTTAGGTGGTGGGGGAAGGGGTTTTGGGGGTGGGGGAAATGGGGGGTTAGGGAGAAGATGACCAGGAACTGGAAGCCTACTTCCTGACGTCACCAATAGATATTTCAAGATTCCATATAAGAAACAATCTTAGCATAGGCCTACAGCCTGGCCAACACAGCCGAGGAAGGCTATGGGCACACTTGGCAGGTGTTCAGCATGTGGAAAGATAGAAATCAAACGCTAACTTGTTCAAGATAAATGCAAATCCCAACGTATAATGCCAGTGGAGCTCCAGCTCTTGGCCCCGCTATGACAACCTGTCCCTATAGTACTTATAATGACGAAATAGCGAGTAACAATAGGCAAAATATTTGTTCTTAAACAATCGAGGTAAAACTAGGAAATAATTGCCGTGCCAGAAGCAGTTGGGAGTCATACCGCATATATTAAAGGAAATAAGTAGATAAATACTTGCCAGGTCCTCGTAATTGTTAAAGGCTGCCATCGGCCCCGGCTGTATTTATCCCACATGTGGTGTTCTTGTGTTAACTGCAGCTAATTATCACAGCGCTACACTGAGACCACCACTTCACGCCTCAAGACACTGAGGGTCACTCACTAAGGAAGAGAGCTAAGACACTAAGGAGAGAGGAGAGCCAGCAAGAACCCTCCTCCACACGTCAACAAACCCTGTAGGGTCTAAAACCTGTCCCGCTGTGAACACCCTCACGTCATAGTGACGTCACACTTTCTCCACACTATATATATGTAAAACACAAAATATCTCCTATTTTCGTTAACTTAGGTTAGGGTAGATTAAGATAGGTTAGCTTAGGGTAGGGTTAGGTTAGATCAGCTTGTTAGGATGGGTTTGGTTATAGAAAAGCCATGACGTAGAAGAGGCACAAACATTTCACAGGTTGTAGACCCTACTCAAACGAACGGACTAGGCTGGCCTTAATGACCCTCCGAGTTAGTGCGAGTTAACTCTTAAGGGTCCCAAACCCTGGTGACCCCATCCCTCTGTGGCCAGTCATTCTCTAACTGCTCCACTGGGTACGATTGATGATGACCCTCCAGTCCAGAGACTGAGTATATAAGGTTTAAGCCCAATACCAACTCCGTTACGACTCCTGGTTCAACCCTGACGCCGAGCGGGCGTCTGGACACCTCTTCCGCCTGGGAGCCGCCGGATCACGTTTTGTTTGCGATTAGGATTGCTACTGCCTGTATTCAACGGTCCGGTTGTATGACGCCTGGATACCTTGATACCTTGAGGTGCTTCCGGGGCTTAGCGTCCCCGCGGCCCGGTCATCGACCAGGCCTCCTGGTTGCTGGACTGATCAACCAGGCTGTTGGACGCGGCTGCTCGCAGCCTGACGTATGAGTCACAGCCTGGTTGATCAAGTATCCTTTGGAGGTGCTTATCCAGTTCTCTCTTGAACACTGTGAGGGGTCGGCCAGTTATGTCCCTTATGTGTAGTTGAAGCGTGTTGAACAGTCTCGGGCCCCTGATGTTGATAGAGTTCTCTCTCAGATTACCTGTTGCACCTCTGCTTTTCAACGGGGGTATTCTGCACATCCTGCCATGCCTTCTGGTCTCATGTGATGATATTTCTGTGTGCAGGTTTGGGACCAGCCCCTCTAATATTTTCCACGTGTAAATTATTATGTATCTCTCCCGCCTGCGCTCAAGGGAATACAGATTTAGGCTCTTTAGTCGGTCCCAATAGTTTAGATGTTTTACTGAGTGGATTCTAGCAGTAAAGGACCTATGCACGCTCTCCAGGTCAGCAATTTCTCCAGCTGTGAAAGGGGCTGTCATTGTGCAGCAGTACTCCACTCTAGAGAGCACAAGCGTTTTGAAAAGTGTCATCATCGGTATAGCATCTCTAGTGTGAAAAGTTCTTGTTATCCAACCTGTCATTTTTCTTGTAGTTGTGACGGCTACTTTATTGTGTTCTTTAAAGGTAAGGTCTTCCGACATGAGTACACCCAGATCCTTTACATTGCCTTTTCGTTCTATGTTATGATTTGACTGAGTTTTGTACGTGGTTTCCGTTTTTATATTTTCATTTTTTCCATAGCGCATGAGCTGGAACTTATCTTGGCGCACATATCGCCTTGGGTCTCGGGAGTGTTGATAGATTTTTTTTTTTTTGACGTGTCCTGACTGGTTCTCCCGGCGGGGTGACGGTGTTCGGCGCCGGCTTAGCCGAGAGGTGCCGGGGGTTGGAGGGTCTTGGTGGGTTCCTGGTGTGCCCTCAATCGTGGTGGGCTCCTGGTGTGCCCACAGTCGTGGTGGGCTCCTGGTGTGCCCACAGTCGTGGTGGGCTCCTGGTGTGCCCTCAGCCGTGGTGGGCTCCTGGTGTGCCCTCAGCTGTGGTGGGCTCCTGGTGTACCCTCAGTCGTGGTGGGCGGTCGGCTTCAGCTCTGCCGGAGTACACTGAATAACTTTTACGTTTTAGTTGGGAGCCGAATTTTTGGTTTTGCTACCTGGTGTTCTCTGTGTGGGGCGGGGCCGGTGCTTGTCACCCTGACGGACTCCCGGGGATCCCCAATCATCTGCCTGTCTGTGTTTCTTTGCCGCGAGGCATACTAGTTTCCAGTGATTGGCGTCACTTGTTTCGCGATTAGGCTTGGCGTTTCACCTTTCCGGGCTTCGCGATTAACCCTTAACGGGTACGCCGGGGCGCATCTGATCCCACGATCATCGTCGCTCCTAAATCATCACCAACAACAACTCTTCGCTCTACGGTTTTTCCCCAAATACCCATGAACCTCCACCCTATATCAACACGTATACTTCAGTAGTGTATATAGTCTAGGACTAAAGTAAGGCTCACCTCTCGGAGTACATAGTAATGTATATGGGGGGGGGGACCTTCGACAAGCCGCCGGCTTCCTGTCCTCGTCGAGGCCACTAGGGTTAGTGGCTCTTGGGTAACTCATGTATATTCTCTGGTAGCGGACTTTTACCAAATGGCTCTGTGCCCCCTTCCCATCAACACAAAGTTCAAAGTAAAACATGAACATGAAGTCCAGTTGGAGAGAGTTGAGAGGAAAGGCACAGACACACCGCGAGGTTTACCGCCCTTCTCCCTGTGTATACTCTCAAAGTTTACTTAAGTCCTGGACCATGTTCGCGGCTACAGTGGCACTTGCTGGTGGGTCAGTAAACTATATTGTGGTGGCCTTAATTACCCTCCAGTTCAGAGACTGAGCAAGACTTAAACCCACCGCCAAACTGAAGGCTAGACTGGGCAAGACTTAAGCCCACCACCAAACTGAAGGCCAGACTGAGCAAGACTTAAGCCCACCGCCAAACTGAAGGCCAGACTGAGCAAGACTTAAGCCCACCACCAAACTGAAGGCCAGACTGAGCAAGACTTAAGCCCACCGCCAGACTGAGCAAGACTTAAGCCCACCACCGAACTGAAGGCCAGAGGTATATGCCACCAGTCTAGTCCCAGAGCTGAGAGGAGTGAGTTACAAGCAGAGACTGCTGGAATTCAGTCTTACATCCCTGGAAGATACAAAGTCATATAACTACTAATTGGAATTACTAGTCCCCGTGGCGCAGTGGTAAAAAACTCGTCTCGCACTTCGTCAGCGATTTGACCTGGGTTTGTATCCTGGCCGGGGAGCATTGATTAGGAGTCAATTCTTAAGTGTGGCCTCTGTTCATCAAGCAGATATTTATTTTATTTATTTATTATTATTTTCTACCACAGACGTGGCCACACATTTACAATACTAACCAGCATATATATATACTCTTCTGTCCTCCATGGACAGGGTGAGAGATCTGTTAATATATAGTTCAGGGATTTATTGAACAACCATAGAAGGTGATTGTAGTGCTTTTAAAATGCTAATCTGCAGTTGTTAAACGATTTGGCGGGTCGTATTTCGGGGAAAAAATTGGATTAAGGACCTGCCCGAAACGCTACGCGTGTTGGTGGCTGTACAAAAATGAATGTAAGAATTAAAAGACATGATTACCACATACCAAATTCTCAAGAGAATTTGGTATGTGGTATGTTTGGTATGAGTTTCAGGCAGATCCTTAATGTAACATATAATTTTAAGAGGATAATTTCAAGCAAAATTAAAAAAACATGTTTACAGGTATATTGTAAGAAAGTACATAAAAATATATAATAAATCAAAATAGGCTCAGCAATCTGTACACCAATTAATTGACGGTTGAGAGGCGGGACTAAAGAGCCGAAGCTCAACCCCCGGAAGCATAAGTGTACTCACCTAGTTGTACTTGCGGGGGTTGATCTTCGGCTCTTTGGTTCCGCCTCTCAACTGGTTCCTGAGTTCACCAAAGGTGAGTACACACACACACACACACACACACACACACACACACACACACACACACACACACACACACACACACACACACACACACACACACACACACACACACACACACGCACGCACGCACGCAGGATAGGCTCAGGAAACTGTACACCTGTTGATTGACGGTTGAGAGGCGGGACCAAAGAGCCAGAGCTCAACCCCCGCAAGCACAACTAGGTGAGTACGCACACACGCACGCACACGCACAGTGTCTCACGTTGGCTGACGTTATAATAAATATACAATCACTGGGTCATGGGTGGTGGGGGGGCGGGGGTGAGCTGGAGGGGAGGGGGGGTGAGAGAGTGGGACCCGGTGGAGAGGTTGGGGGGGGGACAATCCGATCACCAGCCTTGTTAGGAAGTTAGGAGGCATTGCGACCCTTGTCTAAGACCCAATTATATTCGACAACGCCGGGTGACCTCGCTGTAAGAGTGTACTCACCTATTTGTGCCTGAGGGATCCAGCTATAGCTCTTGGACCCCACTTTTCTAACCAATTTATTTTTCCTCTATTTTGTCTACTCCATATATTTCTCTCTAACACGCGCGCGCGCACACACATGATCTCCCAGAGTGTATAGACTCATTCCTCTCAATGTTTGCTGACGACGCCAAAATTATGAAAGGATTAAGACAGAGGACAGCTTGAGGCTTCAAGAAGACCTGGACAAGCTGCAGGAATGGTCGAACAAATGGCTGTTAGAGTTTAACCCAAGCAAATGTAATGTAATGAAGATAGGGGTAGGAAGCAGGAGACCAGATAAAAGGTATCATTTGGGAGATGAAATACTTCAAGAGTCAGAGAGAGAGAAAGACCTGGGGGATGATATCATGCCAGACCTGTCCCCTGAAGCTCATATCAAGAGGATAACATCAGCAGCATATGCCAGGTTGGCTAACATAAGAACGGCCTTTAGAAACTTGTGTAAGGAATCTTTCAGAACATTATATACCACATATGTCAGACCAATCCAGCGAAGTGAGGTTGAATTCCTGTAGTCTCTCCTCGTAGCTCATACCTCTCAGCTCGGGTACTAGACTGGTGGCAAACCTTTAAACTTTTTCCAGTTTAGTCTTATCCTTGACTAGATATGGACTCCATGCTGGGGCTGCATACTCCAGGATTGGTCTGACATATGTGGTATGCAAAGTTCTGAACGATTCCTTACACAAGTTTCTGAATGCCGTTCTCACGTTGGCCAGCCTGGCATATGCCACTGATGTCATCCTCTTGACATGGGCTGCAGGGGACAGGTCTGGCGTGATAGTCTGTCTTTTAGTCAGGCCCCTAAGTCTTTTTCTCTCTTTGACTCTTGAAGAATTTCATCTCCCAGATGATAACTAGTATCTGGCCTCCTGCTCCCTACCCCTATCTTCATTACATTACATTTGCTTGGGTTAAACTCTAACAACCATTTGTTCAACCATTCCTTCAGCTTGTCTAGGTCTTCTTGAAGCCACAAGCAGTCCTCCTCTGTCTTAATCCTTCTCATAAATTTTGGCATCATCAGCAAACATTGAGAGAAATGAATCTATACCCTCCGGGAGATCGTTTACATATATCAGAAACAAGAAAGGACCGAGTACAGAGCCCTGTGGGACTCCACTGGTAACTTCACGCCAATCGGAGGTCTCACCCCTCACCGTAACTCTCTGCTTCCTATTGCTAAGATACTCCCTTATCCACTGGAGCACCTTACCAGCTACACCTGCCTGTTTCTCCAGCTTATGTACCAGCCTCTTATGCGGTACTGTGTCAAAGGCTTTCAAACACTCCAAGAAAATGCAGTCCGCCCAACCTTCTCTTTCTTGCTTAATCTTTGTCACCTGGTCATAAAATTCTATTAAGCCAGTCAGGCAAGATTTGCCCTCCCTGAACCCATGTTGGCGATTTATTACGAAGTCCCTTCTCTCCAGATGTGTTACTAGTTTTTTCTCACTGTAACCACTATACATCAGAGATCAGTAATGAAGAGGCTCCATACAGCTGAGTAACAATTTATGCATATAAAGTTTAAGTTCACTTTGTGCTAGTATCAAACACAGAAAAAATAAAAATAATACAACAGTATGTATTTAATCCCTTGGATGATCATGGCCTCCCATGATCCCATGGTAGGGAGCCGGTCGGCCGAGCGGACAGCACGCTGGACTTGTGATCCTGTGGTCCTGGGTTCGATCCCAGGCGCCGGCGAGAAACGATGGGCAGAGTTTCTTTCACCCTATGCTCCTGTTACCTAGCAGTAAAATAGGTACCTGGGTGTTAGTCAGCTGTCACGGGCTGCTTCCTGGGGGTGGAGGCCTGGTCGAGGACCGGGCCGCGGGGACACTAAAGCCCCGAAATCATCTCAAGATAACCTCCCCTTCCCCCACCCACACTTACGAGAACCAAGCATCCAGCTGCTGAAATATAATTAATAATAATTCATTGTATGAGGGGACAGGATGATAGAGTGTAGTCATACATGTTTTGGCTTTTACTGAGGGTCCCCCCCCCACCCACAAGGCCTCCCCAGCCCAGGATGCAATCCCACAACATGCTGATTAACTCCTGAGTACCTACTTACTGCTAGGTGAACAGAGGCATTAGGTGAAAGGAAATGTGCCCAACTATTTCTGTCCCACCCGGGATTCGAAAGCCAGAATTCATGATTGTGTCGAGAATGAACCTGACTGTACTACCAGGTTTATATAAAGCGTCCAGAGAAGGACCCTACTAACTTAGGGAAATACACAGCTGAGGGCAAAAGCGACACGCAGACAATTCTAATTTGCGAAACCTATACATAGGAGAACCTTGTCTGCCCCAAACTCAGAGCCTCACAGGGTCAAAAACCCATTTACTTCTCAGAAGTGAACACCCCCCCCCCTAGAGAGGAAGCAGTCCTAGAGGCACAGACACCCAGACCCCCAGGAAATGATCCTGGCCAGGGAGGAGCAATGCCAGCAAATGCCTCAGGCAGGCTACCGTTAACACATGCAGTACGAGGTGAAAAAGTGACTGGAGGTCCTGTCAATGGTGTGAATTTACAAGAACATGCATGTGCAGCTAGCACCAAAAATTTGAATAAACAAAAGTACAGACCCTTGCAGGACAAAGTTCAAAGGATAGCAAACACTTAGGTGGAAAATTAGCACCCAAAGGGAGGGGATAACTATAAGAACAATGTACGGTCGCACCAAGCACATAATTAATCTGGTGTTGTCGGTTGGAACCCAAGCTGCTGGGGCAGCCACCTGTCAGTGGGAGAATGTAACCAAGTGTTAATGACCCCTAGTTCCTATCGAGTCTATTGTCCCTATACCCATTGAGTTCCTAGTTGTCAGCTTTATTTCTCTTTTCCTTGTAGCTGCATGTTTTGGCGCACCCTTATCTTTCTGGTGGCTTTTCCTCTTGGTTAGGGTGATGTACCTATCTTCTGCTTCCTGTGCTTCTATTGAATTGGCCAGATTTTGTCTCTGGTCTCCAATAAACATTATGACATAGCGTAGGGCTATCCAAGTAGCTACCGAGGAGGCTTTCCCTAGAAAAGTGTCCCATGCAAGATAGCACGTTGATGTTTATCATTCCATGGTATTTTTGAAGCCTTACATAAATAGTGAGTGATAATTGTAAAGCTGATCAATAACTTTCATTTCATTGAGAGCAACAAGAAAATAAGAATTTATTTTTGTGTAAACGATTAACTCACAAAAAGTGAATGGCAGTTTCAGAAAAGTTTAAGTAATATTATTTATTTATAGGATGTAAATGATGTTCAAAAATTTTTTTGTAAAAAACTCCTCATAAACATGTGTCCTTATATTGCAGTTGGGAGTTATAATAATGTTAAGTACAGGATTATAATTACTAATTGTGGATAACTTTGTAATTACCCAAGTGGAGGCCTGGTTGAGGACCGGGCCGCAGGGACGCTAAGCCCCGGAATCATCACAAGGTAACCGCAAGGTAAGTGTAATTACTGAAGCGTAGTTACAGGATGAGAGGTACGCTCGTGTTGTAGAGACCATGACGGGTTGGGTTGAAAATTACACAATTTTTCAAAGCAATCCAGCACAATTAAACAATGTTGCCACATGCTAAAGAATTACTGTAATAGGTGAATTATATGCTATTTAGGCTTTGTGTCTTCCTAATATAGTACAATACTATGCATTTAAAAGTATCCTGATTATCGCGTTCTTAGCCTTTTGACACGAGCTGCCAAGTCTGGAAGACTTTCTGACACTGTCTTTGTTACAGAACATAAGAAATTGTTAGACATAAGACAAGCAACATCAAAGGAATCAGATACGTGCATGGCTTTCAAAGCTACAATTAATTAAAATATAGCAACCACATGATATATTATTGTAAAATATAATAATAAACTGGTGAATTAAATGGAGAAGAAATATAATTGATTATTCCTTCTGTGTTCAGTATGGAACATATGAAATATGTGGTTAAAAAACTATAAATATTTAATCTTTAATTAATAAAACACTCGCCTATAAATTGTCAACCTGATCATCAGAAGCACCAGAAGCATTCATAATGGACTCATGTTGGGCTGTGTATCTTCGTCATCATCCTCATCATCTTCATCCACTTCCATTTCAAATAAACTAACACGTCTTCTATTCTCTGAGAGTAAAAGTGCAACCTTACGAGATCCAGACACCGCAGTGAAGAGAGGGGACCACCTTCAAGGCGTCTGTACCCACTAGCATCCACCAGCCTACATGCATCTTGGGGAGTAACACCGGCCTCTGCTAAACGCCGTCCTCCATACACTGCCAAAGGCTTCAGCCCTCCACAAGCTGTTTGCATCCATAACTGAATAAAAAACGAGGATTTAGAATCGGCAGGATCTTGTGCCAGCACAGAAAGTGTGTCTTCAGCATAAAACTGTGCCCCAATTAAATGCAGAAATGGAGATGGTGGGCCAAGTTGCTCTGAGGAACACCCTCGTGTTCCCTCTAGTCTAGAAAATACAAAAGGAGCTGCCTCTACATGATGAGCGGGTCCTGGTGGTGCATTGGCCTGAGCAAGGCGTTCAGCACTTGTTGGCCAGCGTGCCAGATAGAGAATCGTTTGCTTAGGACCAGGAATAAGAACAGTATACATAGCATTGTTACGTGGACAACTGATCTGACTCACACTAACTGGCCCAGTTGGTGCTACAGCCATAAATGGGACCCAGGCAACAATGTTTACAGCTCCACTTATAACTTTTGCTGGTTGTCCTGCCATATTATCCAAAACTCGCGCAAGATTCTTGTGTTCCTGCAAGAGAGAACGCTCTGGATAATGTGGAAAAATAAGAGAATGCTCAGCAACTGCAGGATGCTCTGCAAGAAAGACAGCCCATGGATTACGTCCAGATTCCGGTGGACATGAGAGTGGCGCATCTTTTAGGTACTGACCAACACGTTCTAGGCGGAATCTTGTGCGCTTCTCACCATCAGGTCCTGTTTCTGTGTCTTCAAGACTATCATGCAAAAACTCTGTTATGTAAGTAAGGTCTTGCTGAGTCATGCGGCTCATCTCATCTGGTACAGTTTCACCTCGTACACGCTGCACAACAACATACAGCCATCGCAGAAAAGCCTTAAAGGTACTCATTGCACTATCTATTACCTGCTGCAACTCAACAGCCTTGAGTACAAATGCCCCAGCCTCTCTAACTGCATTTGTGACAACATCTTCCTCAACGCCTAACATTCCAAAACGATCATGGTGTCGTGCTAGACCAACTAGTGCACTTAGCTGGTATACAAGTGCTTGTCCCACTGCTTGTACATTGCGTAAAACTAATTTCTGGATGTTAGAATAGCTAAGCTCTATTGAATGGCCCAATTTTTTTAAACCTTTCTCGGTAAGTTGGTTTGAGAGAAACATATCAAATTCAGTTGAAGATAACCCAAATACTAAAAGATCTAAAAAGTCAGCAGATACACCACCTTCGGGAACAGTTCTGGCATATGTTGCTAACTTAAGATCTAATTCAAGCAAAATATTCTCCCAAGCTTCTGCTAACAGAGTTAGTGTATGTGAGGCATAGGTCATGAGCCCACAGATCTGGCCGTAGCGATAAGCGAGTGCACGGAGCTCCTGATGTCGGCAAGCTAAAATCAATGTTTCTATCGTTACATGCACAACCTCCCTCTCTCCTCCAATGTCTCGTTCCACCAAACAACTCAGCAAATGAAGATCATGGGAAGGTGTAGCATCTAGAACCTGCCGTGCTCTTGGCACCGAGTCGGCCAAGTTAACAGTAGCACAATGAAAAAGCCCAAAGGCATAGATGTAGACGGATGCTGCAGCTGTGGCAACCGTGAGGAGAGTTAATGATGTCTGATCCCGTAGAAGACAACCCTCGTGCCACCCTTCCTCACGGTCCTCTCCACTGCTTCCTGTGTATGTTTTTGAAAGGGAAGGAAGTGGTGGTAGAAACATCTCTGATGAGTCCTAAAGACAAACAAAAGAAATACACTATTACTGGTACAATACTCTTTTATAATACTCAAGCAATATTATAATGTAATATCATCTGCAAGGGCTAACTGAACAAAATTTTGCATAAAAAAGCAGAGCCAGTTCACATGGAAATTATTGTGACTTTCTGGCTATCTAAAACATCAACTATTTAATCTATTTGTCAATAGATTAAATATTGACAAATATTTAAATAGTACTTATAGAATAAGCCTTCCTATGAAACAGTCAAAATATAACTTTGTGATGGGAAGTCATTTTATTATTGGTGAAACATTTGCATAAAACCAGCGTTGACTGTAATGAAATGCCATTTACTGGGTGAGCCCCGGAGGTTCCCTGGAGCTATTGGGCTAATGTGTGCTATATTAGACCGGGAGATTAGCTATGGAGTTCGACCTACCAGGGACCATGAGCCAGAATCTGGCCCCTTCAGAGAAGTTTCAGGGGAGCAATGGCCCTGGAAAACCCCCCTGTGGTTGGGGTTTTTCCTTATCTGCCATCGACTAGGGTTAGGCACCCAAAAAGGTAGGCATAACAAAACAAACCCCACATTATAAGAAACTAGCAACGAAAAACCAAAAAGAGAGGTAAAACTCCCTTCAATCCCAAGGAAACAAGCAAACGTCACACTCTACTGTCGTAATGCTTGTCCGCGCAACCCTCCCCTCCCCAGGAGGGGGAGTGGGGAGCCTTGGACCACCCCCGCCGGCTACCCAGCCATCCAGTTTGGAAGCCAAGTATCAAACAACGCGAAAAACCGCCGACCAGAGGGAAGGAAAGTTGCTAGGGAGCCTCCAGGGCTCACCCAGAAAATGGCTTTTCATTACATTCAACACTGGTTTTCCATGGGAAATCCCTACGGCTCCCTGGAGCTACATACCCAAAGATAAGGAAAAAGAGGGACTTACCCGGGAGGCAGCTGCCACAAACTCCTCGACGCGAAGTCGAGACAACTGGCTGCAACAAGCGACCCAAAGCAACACAGAAATGCCCAGGAGCAGGGACGTTCAGAAAAGCCAGCTTGCGGTCTATCCTTGTGCTCATGACATTAGGAAGTTTGCTGCTCCACGCCCGAATATCAGCCCCAGACATGTTGCCAAACACGGCAGCCAAAGCAGCACACTTCCTAATGTCATGGGCACAAGGATAGACTGCAGGCTGGCTAGACTTAAGAACCCTGTGGAAGACCTGGGAGACCCAAGCTCTGGAACAGGGAACAAGGGAAACCAGATCGACCCAAAGTGCATCCTCAGCCACCGAAGCCAAAACACGCAGAGAACGATGGAGAGCCGCAACCTGACAACACATGATGCACCCCCGGTCTAACCAACCAAGCATCAATGACCCAAGGACCCCCTCCGGAAAGCAGCCGTCTTGTTCTTCGCCAGAAAAGAAGGAGGGGGCTGCAAATGAACAAATCTACCACTAGGACCGAAAGAGCAGAAACCCCTGCGCTGGAGGAGAGCATGAAGCTCCCCGACCCAACCCCCAGAGGCCAATGTCAACAAAAACAGAGCCTTGGAAAACAATCTTGAACCGAAGGGGCCACCACAAACCGAGGAGAGGAAAGGTAGGAGAGCACCCTGTCCAAGGACCAGGATGGCTCAGGTGGCGCATGAGCAGACCAGAGGTGAAACAAAGCATGAGAAAGCTTACGGAATGGGGCAGATGAGACGTCCACCCCGAACGCAAGCTGGAGCGGCTCCTCCAGCGCCGCACAATACGAAGCAAGCAACAGTATTAGCCATCAAATGGTACCGAAAAATTCAAGACAGAAAGGACAAAACAACCTGATCCGAGAAGACAACCTACGAAGAGAGAGAAAATGGCAGAAAGAAAGTCAAGAAACTTTATACTGTTGCCAAGACGAAGCTCGCAGGTGGGACACCATCAATGAAGCCACCTGATCACCATACAAATGATGATAAACCCGCAACAAAAAGACCAGACGCAAAGAGCAGAAGAGAAGACCGAAACCAGCTGTGTACCAGACTGGACCGACCTGCTAAGAGGCGGAGCTGTGGTAAACGCCCTAGGTTCGCACACTGAGCAAGCAGCACCTGAGAGCACTGAGAGGATTGAGCTACGAGGAAAGGCTAAAGGAGCTGAACCTCACATCCCTGGAAAACAGAAGAGTAAGGGGAGACATGATAACCACCTACAAAATTCTCAGGGGAATTGACAGGGCGGACAAAGACAAACTCTTCACCACGGGTGGGACACGAACAAGGGGACACAGGTGGAAACTTAGTACCCAGATGAGCCACAGAGACGTTAGAAAGAATTTTTTCAGTGTCAGAGTAGTTAATAAATGGAATGCATTAGGCAGTGATGTGGTGGAGGCTGACTCCATACACAGTTTCAAGTGTAGATATGATAGAGCCCAGTAGGCTCAGGAATCTGTACACCTGTTGATTGACAGTTGAGAGGCGGGACCAAAGAGCCAAAGCTCAACCCCCGCAAGCACAATTAGGTGAGTACAATTAGGTGAGTACCTGAAACCAAGGCTGGGCCAGCCACCACGGGGCCACGAGGACTACTCTCCCTGGGTAGGACTTCAACTGAGCCAGAACCCAAAGCAACCGCTGAACCGGGGGAAAGAGGTACAGGGCACCCAACCCCAACCAATCCTGTCGATAGGCATTCACTACGACAGCCTCACAGTCGGGGGAAGGGTGCCACATTGATCACGAGACGCCCGACCACACCGACGCGAAGAGGTCCATGTTGGGGAGCCTGTACGTCCTGCAGAGCCAACGGGAGTCAGCGCCGACCGTCCATGCCATCGACAGGGGAATGAACTACGACAGGCCGTCTGCCATGACTTTGGACACTCCCCAGATATGAACTGCATGGAGAGCCAAACCCTGAGAAGCCAGTAGACAAGCCACTCGAAGTGACCAGCCCCAAAGAGGTAAGGACCGAAGAGAACCCCCCATGGTTCAGGCAAGGAACTATTAGAGAACAGTCCGAATGGAGCCGGATGGTCGAACCCTGCGTGACCCAAACCCTCCAAAGCGAAAGCCAACAGTTGCGAACTCTCACACAGCGCTGTGAGCCCAATAGAAGGATGGACCCCACCGTCCCTGGCTGGCCTGGTAAGCACTGGTCACAAAGCTGCAGCAGAGAGAGACGATGCATCCATGAACATTTGGGCCCCTAGTGGTTTGAGGGTTAATAACTAGTCTACCACTACCAGTCAAACACGTGAAGTTATGGAAGCTCTTTCAAAGACTTAAGTTTACGAACAGACATTCTGGCTCGGAATGATACTTCATAGCTGGACTTAAATTTTCTCCAGTGACTCCCATAGACCTTATATGAACTTTCAGGGAAATTTTAAAAAGTTGCTGTGAAGCCAGCTTTCTATGTTAACCTTACCCGACTACAGATGATCTTTAACATGACACACAGCAGATCATATACATATGGAAGTGGCATAAATGATCTCAGAAATTATCTCTTCATAAACTTGAACTTGATTTTTATACTTAACAAACCTCAAATATAGTTTCCTTTTTAGAGGCTTCCTCAGGAACATGCACAGCCCAATTGAGAGCCGTAACTTCAGCATTGGCATTCAGCTTGTGAACTAGGCTGCTATCTTCTATGTCTACTAGAATCACTTCACCTGTTGGAATGACATTACATTAGAGAAATTTAATCTGTTACTAATTTAAAATTCCTATATCATGTACCATACTTTAATATAAAACATCAAACTCTTTTGAGAAAATACTGAAGCTGCACAATGGGCTCACACCCATATCCCTCAACCCCACAAGCACTATTTATTATATAGTATTATATATACAAAACTCTAGTTTGGCACAGATGACACATCCTGAGACAAGCTTGGGCATGCTATCATGGCTAAATAATACAAGTTATATATATATATATTTGACATTATTAGGCGATGCTGTGGTCACACACTGAACAGCAGTGCTGTGCGCTCATGCTGCGAGTGCCAGCCTTGGTTGCTCACTCACTACTGAGGCTCCCACACCCGGGAATGTGGACCACGATATTTTAAAGATGGCGTCTGTTTACAAGAGCCCTGAGGAAGCTCATGTGAACCCCATGTAGCCGCGGGAGTTTTGAATGGAACGTGAAAAATACAAATACCCAGAGGAGTGTTGCGCAAACCAAACGTGAGCCTGCAGGCGCGTTGCGCAGTTTAAGGGTTAAACAGAAATATCATTGCTACCAAGAACTTTGGATCACACTTCTCCATGTTACCCTTTGTGACTTCTTTGCAGCAATATTAGCTTGGGCATGCTAAGCTCTCATAATCGCTTGTACCTCACCTCCATGTGTGACCACTGACTCCTCAAATGAACCACCACATCTTTCAACCATCATTTTTTAAATATTATATTGCTTGACTCACTAGCTAATACTTACTCCTAACTTATAGATTACAACACAGTAAATACAAATCTTTCTATGTACCAATGCAAAAGGTCATAATTGACAAGGCTCAAGACAAGACATAATTGTTGTTCAGGGAAAGAATTCCCTTCAAACAGTATATACCATCAAAGTGGCACAAGTGGGGCCTGAAACTATTCATCCTTTGTGACTGTGAGACAGATTTCATCACAGAAATGATCATGAATTCTGCCATCAATGTGATGTGTAAAAGGACAATCCACTTGTGGATTTTTTGGCAGTGTAGTGAAGACACTGACATTACCATTGACAAACAAGGGGCACATTCCATACACTGATAACTATTACACCAGCCCCACTCTGTTCACTTACTACTTACTTGGTTGGTTGAACCCAATACTGCAATATGAGGAACAGCGAAGCCATGAAGGAAGTAAATGCCTTTTGCTGAGACAAGCATCACCATTGGAGATTGTCAGCATAGGATAACCGACAATACGTTTGTACTCAAGTGGAAGGCCAAATGTTAAGTGCACATGCTAACAACGATTTACAAAGAAAATAAGTTAGACAGCGGAAAGATAAACTCCGAGACCAAAGAGAAGATCTTCAAACCAGATGCTATATTAGATTACAATATAAATATGCAATTGATTGACAAATGTGACATGATGACTGGGGCAGTGGAATGAGTGTTCTTTCTTTGGTATGATCTAGTTCTTTCAAGCTCTCTTCATTCCCCATTCCTTGTAAGTCTAGGACATGCCTCGTTTGTGTGTGTAATTACCCAAGTGCAGTTACAGGATGAGAGCTACGCTCATGGTGTCCTGTCTTCCCAGTACTCTTTGTCGTATAACGTTTTGAAACTACAGATGGTTTTGGCCTCCACCACCACCTCACTTGTTTCAACCGTCTACAACTATGTTTGCAAAAGCAAACTTTATATCACTGTTATTTATATCACAGAATGTGTAGAACATAGGTATGCACAGATACAGTATATTTGTGTCACTAATGTGCATACAGTATTATATTTTATGAACAATAAACCATACTGTTTTTGCTGTTATGCTCCATACACTGTATGGGTGAGATAATCTTGTAATCCAAGCACAACATGGCACCACATGCCAGTCAGTTGCCAATGGCACCTGACAAAGTATATCAGGAGGCACTTTGCTATGCACATCGCTAACTCTAGCCACAACACGGCTATTATTATCTGAATCCAGGTCACTAAATCCTGAATATGAATAATTTACCACACGTTCATTTCCTAAAGGAACACGAGGTCCTGTTTGATGGTGCACAGATGGACCAAACTGCAGCTGTATCTTTAGGTTATCTTGAGGTTATCTTGAGATGATTTCGGGGCTTTAGTGTCCCCGCGGCCCGGTCCTCGACCAGGCCTCCACCCCCAGGAAGCAGCCCGTGACAGCTGACTAACACCCAGGTACCTATTTTACTGCTAGGTAACAGGGCCATAGGGTGAAAGAAACTCTGCCCATTGTTTCTCGCCAGCGCCTGGGATCGAACCCAGGACCACAGGATCACAAGTCCAGTGTGCTGTCCGCTCGGCCGACCGGCTCCCTTGCTGTGGATGTGTGCCTCGTGCTGTGAACATCATAACCAGCATTGGCTTCAGTGATATTTGAACCTTGTACATAGTATTCATCACAATCAGCATCATAGATACTATCATCGATAAATAATCACAGTTATTTATTTCATCATTACAAAGTGATGATGTGGGCACGAGCTGAATGGCGGAGCTGTGAGCTCCTGCTGTGTGTGCTCCTCATGATCACTCTCACAGTATTAAAGCTCTCACGTTCAAGAGGGGTGGACACAAGTGGTTCCAAGATGGCATCTGATTACTGAAGGCCTGAGAAAGCTGATGTGAGCTCCGTGTACCGATAGGAGTTTTAAATCATACACAGAACTTTAAAACATCCCTGACATAGTTGCACAGCTTATGGATAATTAATGAGAACATCCATGGGTATGTTGTGCAGTTGAAGGGTTAATAATGCTAACTATTGTGAACATATTTCCTTATACTGTAATAGATTTTGCTTTACTTAATTGTTCCCTGAAACAGATATTTCATACCTAAGCTCTAACTTTGCAAACTATAGGTACAACACGTGGAAGCTCTAACCTTGCAAACTATACAAACCTGTTGAATATCCAACTGCAAGAACTTTACTGTCGGGCCGCCATGCCAGTCCTGTGACTTTCACGTTTTCCCCTGGTGAGCTAATCACCCAAACACGCTGCCAGGACAACCGGTGCATTGCAACTTGACCTAGGAAAGTTATCCTTCGTTAACAAAAATCTGAAGAAACGGTGAGAACATGACCAAGTAATTTCTTTACAATAAGACACCAAAAGAAATGATACATAGATTTTAAAGTATGCTTTAAATAGAGAATAAAGTGCAATAACATGGCTGAAACAAATAGAGTAACCAAACCCACACATATCAAGCGAGCTAAATGTGAATACATTTCGGTCTGTCCTTGATAAGAGTACAGGATGGACACGGACCGAAATATCCTTAGTGTTAATATCCTTAGTAATTACCTAAGTGTAATTACCTAAGTGTAGTTACAGGATGAGAGCTACGCTCGTGGTGTCCAGTCTTCCCAGCACTCTTTGTCATATAACGCTTTGAAACTACTGACAGTCTTGGCCTCCACCACCTTCTCCCCCAACTTGTTCCAACCGTCTACCACTCTGTTCGCAAAAGTGAATTTTCTTATATTTCTTCGGCATCTGTGTTTAGCTAGTTTATATCTATGACCTCTTGTTCTTAAAGTTCCAGGTCTCAGGAAATCTTCCCTATCGATTTTATCAATTCCTGTTACTATTTTGTATGTAGTGATCATATCACCTCTTTTTCTTCTGTCTTCTAGTTTTGGCATATTTAATGCCTCTAACCTCTCCTCGTAGCTCTTGCCCTTCAGTTCTGGGAGCCACTTAGTAGCATGTCTTTGCACCTTTTCCAGTTTGTTGATGTGCTTCTTAAGATATGGGCACCACACAACCGCTGCATATTCTAGCTTTGGCCTAAAAAAATCATGAACAATTTCTTTAGTATATCGCCATCCATGTATTTAAAAGCAATTCTGAAGTTAGAAAGCGTGGCATAGGCTCCTCGCACAATATTCTTTATGTGGTCCTCAGGTGATAGTTTTCTATTAGAACCACCCTAGATCTCTTTCTTTAAAGATTTCTCACATAATATATAGATTGTGTGGGGTCTATGTTCTCCTATTCCACATTCCATAACATGGCATTTATTAACATTAAATTCCATTTGCCAAGTGGTGCTCCATATACTTATTTTGTCCAGGTCATCTTGAAGGGCATGACAATCATCTAAGTTTCTTATCCTTCCTATTATCTTAGCATCATCAGCAAACATGTTCATATAATTCTGTATACCAACTGGTAGATCATTTATGTAGACAATAAACATCACTGGTGCAAGAACTGAACCCCGTGGTACTCCACTTGTGACATTTCTCCAGTCCGATACATTGCCTCTGATCACTGCCCTCATTTTTCTATCAGTCAGAAAATTTTTCATCCATGTTAGAAGCTTACCTGTCACCCCTCCAATATTTTCCATTGGAGGGGTGTGTGTGTGTGCTGGGTTCTTAATAAGTATGCTTTGACCCTTATGCTGCTCTGCTATTAATAGCCTTCAACACCACCTGGCGCAGCAACAACAAAAATTCAAAATTTTTTTTTTCGTGTTATAAAAGTGTTCATTTGTGTTCCCTGAGCACGGGAAAAAAAATAAAAAATTTAATTGTACTTACCAATGACGTAAATGAGTTGAGAAGATGGCCGATGACGTCACACACCGTGCTCGCTCAAGTATGGTGCGTTCCGGAGGCGTTACTCGTGGCATTCAAGCCACTCGAGTTGCCACGAATAAATTTTCACTGCATTATTTACAGTATCTATGGCATATTTTACAACCATTTTTTTCACTGATATTGTTCAATATATTGTCACTTGATGTTGTATTATAATAAAACTGTCATAAATTTAATATACTCTTACATATTAGTGTCACAATTATGTGCACCAAAATGTTGTATTTTTCAGGAAATATAAAATGTATTACGATTTTTTTTACAATATATACACTCACTCACTCAATATGTACATGTTTTTGCACCATTATTGGACATTTAAAAGTCCTGGAAACTGTGATACTCTTTGAAACAGTCGACATAGCACAAAGGGATGCACACGCTGGGCACCATGTTAGCACCACTTTACATTTCCATGGCCTCTTTTGTGTTGTCTTATACACAATGCACTCACGCTGGCCTACTGCTCGCTTTCCAGTTGATGGTAATTTTTTATTTTGTGTGTCTGAAAGGCCTCCCTGAAAGCGAGCCTGGGTGTGTTAGCATGGTGCAATACTGGGTCCTGAGTGGGTCTTTGTATGCCAGGGATTTCTTTGCCAAACTTTCTTAGTAATTGTTTCACAACTTGAAAACCAAATGCACGGAAATGTGATTTTTCTACCGCTTTTCACAAGATACATACTGTAAATGTTCAGCAATGTTACGTCAACAAGGTGGAAAAACATCTTCTTGGTCCACTTCACTGTTTTCCGTACACACACTCGACTGCCCTACCATCACATCACATTTATCCACCATGTTTATGTTGTAGTTCATAAGACAATCTGGCTTATAGATTATTTGTCTGGTGGTTCTGTTCTCCTTACCACTGTCCACCATTGTACCAGTGTGAATGGTGGTCAACATGTTCACGTCACACCTGTCTTTCCACTGCACTGAAAGCATTCCACCAGTTTTCCTTAGCTGGCACTCATCTACCTGAATAGCATTGTAAAACACTGGCATTTCCCTTCATTTTGCTTTTACTGTATCACACACTTCATTTCTATTATCAAGCAGCCAGCGGCTGAGGGGACAGAACACTGGACGCGTGATCCTGTGGTCCAGGGTTCGATCCCGGGTGCCGGCGAGAAACGATGGGCAGAGTTTCTTTCACCCCTGATGCGCCTGTTACCTAGCAGTAACTAGGTACCTGGGAGTTAGTCAACTGTCACGGGCTGCTTCCTGGGGGTGGAGGCCTTGTCGAGGACCGGGCCGCGGGGACACGAAGCCCCCAAATCAAATCATCTCAAGAAGCAAGAACCTAGTTAGCA
This sequence comes from Procambarus virginalis, assembly GCA_020271785.1. Taxonomy (NCBI): domain Eukaryota; kingdom Metazoa; phylum Arthropoda; class Malacostraca; order Decapoda; family Cambaridae; genus Procambarus; species Procambarus virginalis. The sequence continues at coordinate 969,713 of WNGS01000690.1, read as the reverse complement.
AGGGACTTGTATAATAGTCATCTGTGTATAATATGTGGCCCTTGTTCAGCCATGGTGAAAGCAGTGACTTCACCACACTACCTGAGAAGCCATGTTTGTCATTACCAGGAATGTCTACATTTGTACCCAAATACATTATCATCTGTAACACAATTCCTGATTTGCAGTCACAGAGTACAAAGAATTTCAATTTAAATCTGTGGTGTTTGGAGGGAATATATTGCTTGAAGGCAGCACGTCCTTTGGAAAGCACAAGGGATTCATCAATCATCAGTTTCTGAGCAGGTACGTAGAAATCTCTGAACTTTCCAGTAAGTTCATTCAGAACGTGCCTCACCCTCCAAAGCCTATCATCCTGTGTCTCGTCTTCATTACTTGCAAAATGAAGACACCTCATGAGCATCAAAAATCTGTCTTGAGACATATATTTCCCAAACAATTGTGTTGGAACAGTCTGGTCTTTGTTCCAATAATGGTTGATTATGTGTTTGACACATGTTTCATCAACAAACACATTGCCAAAAACACATACATTTCACCTACAGTCGTATCTTTCCAATGCTGTAATCTTTAAAAATCTGTTAACTCCTCACCTTCAATGAGATCAGCCATGTATTTGTTCATTTCCTGAACAATATGTTCCATGAGCGGCTCAAAAAAATATGCAGTAAAGAAGTCAATTTCACTAATTTCATCACCATTATCAGGAAAAAGGCCTGCAATCCCAACATCTTTATCGTCAAAGGCGGGAGTTTCAGGAACAAAATCTCCATCACTCTACACAAATATCTGGCTTCCGAGAGGCAACAGCGGCACCATGGCGAGGAATCCGTGGATCAGGAGCTGAAGCCAGTCTAGCATCAGTAGGGGCGGGATCAGACGATGAGGGAAAATTACTTGAAGATGAGGGGGCTTTGTTCCTCATTGTCTCCATGTGGTGCCATGCGGCGACACTTGGCTGGGCGACACGCTGCTGATGCAACAAAACATCGCTTGGCAACACCACTGGCACTAGTGACAAGCACGGTAAAACTCTTCTCTGATTCTAAATCACTAAAATCAGAAAATGATTCACCTTCCTCAGACTTGTTGCCCATAACATCATCAGCTAGCAAAGTAGCACATGAAGTATGTGGCTGGGCGTGAAGTGGTGTTAATTGCAGACAAGAAGGCATGGGTGAGAGGCTAGGCCTGACCCTTGTGTCACCCACATGTTCACTCTAACTGTCGGTCGTATCCACATCTTCTGGCTGTGTGTAGTCTTGATCTATGTCTATCCACTCGTACTAAATTAGGGGGCCTGACAGCTGAATGGACAGCGCTTCGGATTCGTAGTCCTGAGGTTCCAGGTTCGATTCCCGGTAGAGGCAAAAACATATGAGCAGAGGTTCTTTCACCCTAATACCCGTTACCTAGCAGTAAATAGGTACCTGGAAGTTAGACAGCTGCTACGGGCTGCTTCCTGGGGGTGCATAACAAAAAGGAGGCCTGGTCGAGGACAGGGCCGCGGGGACACCAAGCCCCGAAATCATCTCAAGATAACCTCCAGAAGATGTCGGAGTCGTCAATATCAGGTTCATCACCCTCCTCAAACAATTCAGTATGAATTTCTTCCTCGGTCAATGACTTGGTGGAGTGGTGCACTACGTGCGGTCGGACGCTGGGACGTGATGCGCTTGCCATAGTGTCTGGTGGGTAAGTGAGGCCTTCAGACAATGATGGCCTACACTGGATTTTTTTCAAGGATGATGTCTGTTTACAATCCCCCCTGGCTAGCATCAGTGACCCCTTTACACACCGGGACATTTAAATTATGTGTGGGACCTTCAATCACCTTTTTACGCTAGCCGCATTGCCGTGCAGGTTACTCCCATCGCCTATATGAGTATTGCGCAGCATAAGGGTTGAACTAATACATACAGTATACTGTACAAGTTTGAAAATAATGTCTTTACATGAAGTGTTTTTGGAAAATGTTTGTCCTTGAATTAAAAAAACAGCAATGAATGTAATGAAACGCCATTTTCTGGGCGAGCGCCGGGGGCACTCTGAAGCTATCCTAACTGATATGTGCTATATTAGTTTGGGGTCACCAGTCACAGGAGTCCTTATGCCTACTGGGGACCACAAGCCAGAGCCTGGCCCCCCTCAGAGAGGTACAGGGAGCAATGGCCTGTGAGCACTTTACATTTAAAGTATGTCATAATTGACACTGACCGGGTAAGGATCCAGAAAGGTAGGCAAATCAAAACAGACCACTGTCTGGTTAACCTGTGCAATCTAGCAAAATAACTTCCCTAGAAAGAAATCAAACACACAACCCTTTTTGCAACTAGCAATCCCGCTCGTTAACTCTACCCCAGAGCCGGCAGCCCACCACCCCAGTTCTTGAATTATGAAAACTGCCGACCGGAGAGAGGGAGTGAGTCAGGGAGCCTCCGGGGCTCACCCAGAAAATGGCATTTCATTACATTTAAAGCTGGTTTTCTGTTGGGAGCTCCATCAGCTCCTTGAAGCTAACTACCCAAAGATAAGTAAAAACAGGGACTTACCCGGGAGGCGGCAGCACCACAGGTCTCAAGACGAGGAAGAGACAAATGTCTGCGACAGGTGTCCCAAGGCCACACAAAGTCGTGAAGGACCTGGTCCGGCCACGAGTTACCTCACTGCCAGGACCCTGTACGACCTCCAAAACCCCCACGCCTGAATGTTGATCCAAGATCGACATTGTTGCCAAAAATTGCCGCGACAGCAGCATACATGCACACATCATGGGCACAAGGTAAACAGCAGGCTGGCTAGACTGAATGACACTGAGAACAACCTGAGACACATAAGCCCTGGAACAGGGAACCAAGGAAACCAGATCCACCCAGAGACTTCCACCATCACAGAACCAGTGGCTCCCAGGTAGCGGCATAAAGCCGCCACCGGACACAACATGTGATGCACCCCAACCTAAGCAACCAAGCATTCACAACCAACAGACTCCTCCAGAAGACTGCTGTCTCAATCTGCACCAGAAAAGAAGAAGGCTGCAAATGAACAAAACGACTACCTGGACCAAATGAACAGAAACCCCGACAGCTGAGAAGTGCATGAAGCTCCCAACACGACCCCCAGAGGCCAAGGCCAACAAAAACAAAGCCTTCCAAAAAAAAAACACGAACTGAAGGGGCCACCACAAAGCGAGAAGAAAGAAAGGAAAGAACCCAGTCCAAAGACCACGAAGGCTCAGTCGGCGCATGAGCAGGCCGTAGGTGAAAAATGCACGAGAGCTTGTGGAATGGAGCGGAAATGACATTCGCCCCAAATGCAAACTGCAGTGGCTCTGCCAATGCCACACGATAAGAAGTGACAGGATTAGGCACGAGATGCCGATCCAGAAAAAGCCAAGAAAAAAAGGACAAAACAACCAGGTCCAAAACCAACAAAAACTGACGAAGAGAAAGGAAAAGATGGAAAACCTCCAAGAACTCCATACTATCACCGAGATGAAGACCGCAGGTTGGACACCACCAAAGAAGCCACCTGATCACCATACAAATGGCGATACACATGAGTCAGAAATGTCAGACGCGTAGTGCGGAGCAGTAAGGTGAACCAGCACAGTACCTCACTGGCCTGACCTGCTGAAAGAGGCGAAGCCGCGGAAAAATACCCGCGTTCAGACACAGAGCAAGCAGCACTTGAAACCAAGGCTGGGCTAGCCACCATGGAACTGGGAGAATCACTATCCCCAATAGGAATCCAGCCAAGCCAGAACCCAGAGCAGCAGCTGGACTGGGGAAAGGAGGTACAGGAATCCGCACCTCGACCAGTCCTGCCAAAAAGCGTCTACCGCAAGAGCCTCGCATTCGAGGAACGGCACCACATACAGTGGGAGATGCAAAGACCACGCTGATGCAAAGAGATCCACCTCTGGGCACCTGTACGTCCGGCAAAGCCAAAGAAAGGAGGCAGCATCGACAGTACAGATGATCGTTTCTGTGTCAGAGGCAACGAACACCCTTCCACTTCCCACATGGCAAGAGTGGGCTCGGAAGAAATTGTACGACCGAGTCCACAGGAGTTTTCCAGGGTCCATAGGGTGAATTAGCCCTACAGGAAGCCCAGGCACTGGGGCCAACTAAGCCGGAAGAACCCTGTCAAGCAGCAGGCAAATTGACCACCAGTAGCAGCTATGAAACCTCATGGGCAACAGAGGAAGAACCTAGGCTTGCCTAATAAGAAGCTAAAGCAGACCTCTTCTGTCTAAACAAGGTGAGAACATCAGAGAATGAAAAGAAAATGAAAAAAAAAAAAAAACGAAGACACACACCAAACAAACTAGCAGTCAGAGATAAACATTGGCCGCTGCATTGAAGTAAAGCTAGCTGCACCAGCTGCAGTGTACCCCACCTAGCCAGTAACACTCCCCTACCCGGGGCAAACAGAAAGCACTAGACCCCTGACGTAACCCAAGGGCGAAGACACAATCAAGCGATGAAGCCCTCTAACGGGGAGTGATTCCTGAACGCCCCAGGGAAGATAATCCTGACACGCAAGGGCAGTACACATGGAGCCCCTAGGGAAGGTCACCCTAGGCACATGCTGCCCCTGTACACTAAGACACCTGGTCACCACACCACACAGTGCAAAAGTCCAGAACAGGAACTTGAGGCCAGAGGTGACTGATCTGACCACCAGCACACCAGTTCAAGAACTGTGGTGGTGGTCTGCCAGCACCGGTGAGCCCGCTCCACCTTCCTCCTAGTAGCGCTAACAAGCAGGAGTGCTAGTTGCAAGAAGGGTTGTTTGTATGATTTCTTTCTAGGAGAGTTATTTTGCTTTTTTAGGACATAGATTGCATAGGTTAACCAGACAGTAGTCTATTTTGATTCGCCTACCTTTCTGGGTCCTTACCCGGTCGATGGCAATTATGACATACTTTAAATGTAAAGTGCTCATTGGCCATTGCTCCCTGCACCTCTCTGAGAGGGGTGGGCCAGGTTCTGCCTTGAGGTCCCCAGTAGGTATAAGGACTCGTGTGACTGATGATCCCCAAACTAATACTGCATAGCACATATCAGTTCATATATATAACTTCAGGAAACCGACAGGGCTCCCTACAGAAAATTAGGCACATTTTATCACGCACTAAAAGCAATCTTGCAATGATGCATCATTGAATTTGAGATGGAAAATAAATTAATTTAATCTTGTGAAAACTTTTCTAAGAAAGTTATTCTGATGCTACTAGAGGTATACTGATTCACTGCAGCTATTAAGGATCACCACAGAGGGGGCCACGTTTGCTAGAAAGGAAGAATTTAAACAGAAAAGACAGACTAGACTAAACCATAAGAGACGACTGACTGGAAAAAAGGCTCGGGGTGAGTGGCTGGGTGATGTTCAGCTCATGTTGTCGTAAAGGGCTGAAGAAATGTGATAACCTCTATCCTCTCACAACAACCTCTGCACTCTAGTATCTTCCACTATCAAGAATTCACAATTTAGGGACCTACACATGCAACTACCTAGTCACTTCTGTAAAAAAAACAAGAGTTGAATGTAATGAAATGCCCTTTTCTGGCCGAGCCCCATTGGCTCCCAGAAGCTATGTTGTTGATATAGCTCCCAATATTTAGTCACATCAGTCATAGGCATCCTGTTGGCCTACTGCAGGCCAGAGCCAGAATCTGGCCCCTCCCTCAAAGAGGCAAGAGAGCAAAGGATTATTATTATCACCTTCACCAAGAAAGCACAGAAGACATTACAGACAACTGCACGATTCACGAAAATGAAGCATTGAAACAGCCAATAGACACCGCAAACTCATCACTAAAATTAAAATGGCTCATATAAAATTGGGGCAAAATGCATGCCTATGCAAGTATGCATGCCTACGCAAAACTGCCATCAGGCAGCATCCCATCCAAGCCAGCATTCTGCACTCAGTCTATTGCAGATGGGCCACAAACAAATGCTCCTCATAGGGGGAAAGGACGTCAATGGGGTTTACCCAGAAAGGGGCATTTAATAATTTTAATTTAATTTGAGAATTAGTTCAATATCATCCACTGAAAGAACCATAAACCAAAGCCTCAAAGCAAATATGGAATTTCCTCATTCATATTGCACCTGGAGATAAAGAAACTTTCCATCCATGGGTGCATTCCGGCCTGGTAACTTGTGCCCACGTATATTAAAGCCCACGAATTAAATTGTGCCCACGAATTCAATAGAAACCAGCCCTCTTGCTCTCCCACTGATCCTAGATCCTGCTCAATTACCTTCTTGCAAATAACATATATGTCTCAAACCTCAGATTCCCAGAAGGATTCAAACCACTGAAGTTTGAAAGTCCATAGACAACATATACTATACTGATACCAGTTTGTGCTGCATTTGCCTTAGCACCCCAGGAGAACCCAGAGGGAGTGATCAGAATGAGAAATCCTCTCATCTTAGAACTTTAGTGTAACAGTAATTAAGCTCAGAAATACTTAAGCAACATAGTACAGTTCTGTACAGAATGTGCACTGAACTACCTACAAATGCTGATAATTAACCTATATAAACCAAATAAAAGAATTCAACTGCCTGGCAAATACATTCTACATTTCAATCTATCATACTATTGACAAGACCTATATTTTGGATGATAGGAAGTATGAGGAGTCACCAATATGAGACAAGAACATATGAAGACAAGGATTTTTTCCTCACACTTCACTTTATAAATCTGAGGATAGTATTGAAGATTACCTTGAACATTTGCGACTGCAACTAAATCCATCTTTGGAGACCAGACACATCTTGTAATTTCAGTTGCAACGTGTCGTTCCTCGACTTGCTTCATAATACACGTAGCAGCCATTGTGTTTGGGCAAGTTGTCTATATTCCCAAGAGAACTAAATTAGTGAAAATTCCAGCGTGTTAACAGTAAACCCCATTTTCTTTAGGCACTATGGATATTTTGGCCACAAAACTCATCTTCAGTCTCAGTCTCTGGCCTGCAGGTCTGAAAAACAAAGTAATGTCAAAAATAAATTTTCTGCTGAAATTCAAGCTTTTTGGCAATAATGGTGAGTTTTGTCCAGATAATGTATTGCATCTTAGAAATTATAATATACAGAACAATAAAGAGCATTTGATGTGACTTCTATGGTGTAAGTCAAAGAAGAAGAATTTATCATAATCTTTTGATAGAGTAATGTTACCATAATCTTGTTTGTGAATAAAATACATATTTATTGAAGTACAGTATTAACCAATGTGTGTCGGAGCCTGTACTGTCAGCACGTGCCAAAAAATCGGCCACCTGCAAGCTGGTTGGTAGCTACATACAGCATTTGTATTGTAAACTTTTACAGGAGTTTCAAAAAAATTCACTGAGCATCATGGCATCCATAGGAATTTATGTAGGATATCTTTAAACTTGCTGTAATATGCATCTACAGTATAATCTAGGCAGAGGTAACCTGCCATTGGAGGTAGGCCCTTAATCGTCTTTCGAAGTCCTTGGGAGTATAACTCAGTGTCAAGTCACCTGAAGATGAATTGATGTTATATCCTCAGGTCATCATTAGTTGGTCTGAAACTACATTATATTGTATATGATTATTACATATCAATTAAAACATACTACCTTAAACTCAGGAACAGGATATACAATAATGGGAAACCTTAAACATTAAAAATTCATCATTTGAGTAAATGGATTAGCAAATGGTCTCTTGAAAAGGTTAGCTGATGCCATGGTAACCAAGTAAGCAGCCTATGTTTTGGTTGCTATGTTCTATTTGTCATTTTTTAACACTTCAAGAAGGCTATTCTAGGTTAGTTTGGATACCCATTGAAGGTCGTGTACCTGAAGTCACCTGAAATTAATTATTAGCGTTTGAGAACAGACCCTTCTGAATATCTATTATGGTCCACTGGCGTTACCCAAGACTTCCAGGCACTTTATGTGGTTTTGCAAGGACACTTTATGATATACATATGCACTTGTAGAACTGATGTCGAATGTGTCCTTTCAACTATACAGAGGAACACTATAGGCTAAATGAACAAATCCACAAGGGCCGTGATCAGGGGTTCAAACCTACGACAGAGATGATTTGTTCATTTGACATATCACTCTGTTGTGATTTCTGCGTGTACTATAGGCTACCTTTGGGACTAAAAGCTTAATGCAGCTCATAAATATACATAGAATCCTGTTACGGAAGTGATGTAATGTATACATACCCCAGCCCATCCTCCTGTTTGGGTAGTACAATGGAGCCTTGATTAACGAATTTAATCCGTTCCGGCACCGAGCTCGTCATATGAAACGCTGGTCTTTCGAAACGAATTTCTCCATTTAAAATAATGGAAATAAAATTAATCCGTTCCACCACCAAAAACATCAATACGATATTCAATTTTTAAATAATGGAGCAGCCTACCTGACATACACTGAACGAACCTTTATGATATTTTTTTCCAAATCTGTTATTTTTTTTTATTTTCATTTTTTATAGAAAATGGTGCAGCCTACCTGACATATACTGAACGAATCTTTATGACATTTTTTCTTTTTTTTCAAATTTGTTCATTTTTTTACTTTTCATTTTTTATTTTTTTATAGAAAATGTAGCAGCCTACCTGACATACACTGAACAAACCTTTTTGACATTTGTTCTTTTTTCTATTTTTTTTTATTTTTTTTTTTATTTTTTTCTAAAAAAAATAAATGCTTTGCAACATTACAGCAGTTATCCCTTTACATCCGAGCATCATTAGTATCTGTAAAAAAATTATTTACATTGTCGGAGGTGTCCAAGAATTTGCGAGAACCGGCAGGAACGCTAGGAAGCATCACATGGTTTTCTCGTAAATGGTGTGGAAGCTCGTCAATCGAGACAAATTTTCGAGGAGTGGTTTGCTCGTTACTCGAAATGCTCGTAGATGGAGCCACTCGTCACTCGAGGTTCCACTGTACTTATAGTAACGATGAGGACCATGATACATATATTGACGTAAAAGGCAGTTAGAAAGTAGAAATCGGTACTACTGAATTTGGACAAACCGGAAAAGTTTTTGTACTGAAGTTGCAAAGAAAACTTAACCTAACCTAACCTTCCAAGGCCTAATACATGTTATCTGAGGCCTAATATAGTACACACATGTTCTATACTAGGCCTAGGAATATTAAAGTTTATTTTTTATCTTTATTGTTTTTTTTAACTATAATGTGAATAGTACCAAATTCTATGACTCCTACTTCAACAGAGGTTGAACCCCCTACTTCCTGCAGTGGATCTGCTGTTTTCCATTTCTCAGAGGGAATACTGCGACTGCAGATCCTTCCCTGCTGGGAGTTGCTTTTCTGTGCACTGCATCTGGCATGCGACATGGTTCTGCCCTGGGGCCTATATTTTATGGGAAGTCTGGGGCTGGAGGAGATCCTGAGGAGTGTCATTAGGTGTCTTTTCACCCTGATTGGTACTTTCTGGGGAAAGGAATTCACTTTGGGCAGAGGGTTTGTTGTATACACCTTTGATGTTTGAGATGGATTCCTCTGTAGCTTCCCCTAGTGTGTGCCTCCATATTCTATTAGAATTCCCACAAGCATCCTTTTTGCATAGGTTTTCAAGCCCCATCCTTTTTGCATAGGTTTCAAGCATCCTTTTTGCATAGTTTTTTTTTGGTTTCTCCTTTAAGATAATGACATCATTTTTTTGATGGACCCATTTTCTTTTGAATTCAGGTCAGCCTCTTCATATTGGTTGTGGTATAATCTTCCTTATTCATCCTGGCTTGTGGGCAACCATCTCTTTTCCTTTGGGGCCTGGAGTTACTTTTTCTGTACCCAAGCCATTGAGTGGTGTGAGGCGAGTTCAGTCTGCCGAACATTCTTGGGTGGTGCTTCCTTTGCACCACTCCAGGCTTGTTTGTTTGCAGTCCTTACCCCTGGAAGGTGGACATGTGTCAGCTCAAATGTTCAGTGGCCTATACTTTCTAAGTTTTATATCATGGAGGATCATTAAGGCCTGTGCTCAACTGGCCATGGCGTTGTGAGTTTAGGCTGTTGTGAAGACATTCTCTGACCAGCTCCATGGTGGCTTAGATGACAAGGCCTGTGCTCAACTGGCCATGGCGTTGTGTGTTTAGGCTGTTGTGAAAACATTCTCTGACCAGCTCCATGGTGGCTTAGATGACAAGGCCTGTGCTCAACTGGCCATGGCATTGTGAGTTTAGGCTGTTGTGAAGACATTCTCTGACCAGTTCCATGGTGGCTTAGATGACAAGGCCTGTGCTCAACTGGCCATGGCATTGTGTGTTTAGGCTGTTGTGAAGACATTCTCTGACCAGCTCCATGGTGGCTTAGATGACATGGATGGTGTGACTGCAGTTGCAACCTTGTTGTTACTGGTTAGGCCTTAAAGGCACTGCCCAAGTTGCTTTCTCCTCTTCTTTGGGAGGTGGTGTCAGGGCCCTATTCTGTTTGTTTGACTTGTTAGTGAGCTATACTGGTCCGTGTCTTAGTCCTTGCCCCTCTTATGCTCCTCCCCCCTCTTTTTGCCTCTTTTGTTCCAAAGGATGCTGTATCCTCTGTTTTTTCAGCTTCTGTGATGGCCTTACAGCTGTTCAGTCATCTGTTTTGCAGCAGTGTGGTCCTCAACCTCTGCTTTGGACTGAATTGGGTGGAGCTAGTCCAGGTAGTTAGCAAGGAGCCACAAAGAAGCCACCAGAAAGAGTCGTTTCATTAAATTCAATGCTGTATTTTTTTCCTTGCTTTTCCATACAGATCTATCACTTCATATGGATATATAATTTTTGTTAAATGGATTCTATTGAAAATTATATGATATTTGTGCAGATATTGCCAGGTGAATACAAAAGTTGATTAGATACTGTACTCGGTATATATATCTTATATTTTTCTTATACATTATGAAATCTACATTTTTTTTCATACAAACAAAAATGATTTGCATTTCTCAAGTGGGCCTGACCAGAATTTAATCATAATTTGAAGGTCAAGTTTATACAGTGACATACTTGAAATTAACAGTTACATGTATACAATATTTTACCTGCACAATTTATACATTAAAGTAAACAGGATTTGGGATTACAGTTTATGGGAAAATATATTAAGTAATGTATCAGTCATGCTGTTCTGCACATTTCTGGAGAGCCAACCACATCAAAGAATGTGCAGCACTCTCTGAGAATTATTTATATAAGAAATAAACCCTTAACCTAACTAAAGCAAAACACTGTGGATATATATTGGACATAGGCTTGACGGCTGAGTAGACAGAGCTTGGGATTCGTAGTCCTAAGGTTCTAGGTTTGATTCCCGGTGGAGGCGGAAACAAACGAGAAGAGATTTTTCACCCTGATGTCTCTGTTCACCTAGTAGTAAATAGGTACCTGGGAGTTAAGACAGCTGCTACGGGCTGCTTTCTGGGGAATGTGTAACAAAAAAAAGACCTGGTCAAGGACCCGGCCGCGGGGACGCTAAGCCCCGAAATCATTTCAAGATAACCTCAAGAGATAAGTTTACGGTATGGATACAGGTCACTTTATACTCGAGAAGGTTTGTCAGTGGATTTAAGCATTTCCTAATTTAACCCAACCCTACATAAAACTAAAATAACCTAATACGGTCTAACAATATACAATACATTGTACAGTATACTGTTTTAACAAGAAAATAAGTGCTGTTGAAATGCTTGTGTGATTTGACATTACCCTCTATGGAGCACTGTGCTATTTGGATATAGTAAAGAAGAGGATGGAATAACCACCAATGTACATGCATGGTAGTATTAGGATTTACTATACTGTATAATTATTATACCTTTTATTTAAACAATATATCATCTCATGCAGCTATTTCCAAACACTGTGGAGCCCTATGGTGCTTTATCTGAAATATCCATAATACAGTGGTACCTTCATTTACAAATTTAATCCATTCCCGAAGACGGTTCGACAACCGAAAATTTAAAAACCAAAACGATTTTTCTCATAAGAAATAATGTAAATTGAATTAATCCCTTCCACACACCCAAAAATATTAACTTAAAAATACATTTTATACATAATACTACTCATATTTTGTACTACAGTATGTACAAGTATATCTTACCTTTATTGAGGACTCTTGTTGGCGTATGGAAGATGGTGAGGAGAGGGAGAGGAGGAGAGGTGTTAGTGTTTGGAAGGGGGAGTCCTCTTCCATTATAACATCAGGCAGTGATAACATTTCTGGGGTACACTCTCCTATGTTTTGCAGGAGATACCTCTAGGACCTGGTTGTGGCTCACTGCTTATTTGTCTCACTAAGAATCTGTCTATCGACACTTGGTTTTCGCTACATTTTAACTCTTGTCTGAAGAGACACATCACATTGTTATTAAAAAGGTTAACACAACGGTCTGCTTCAGCTTTACCTGGGTGAGTTTTTTCATAAAACTTTGCAGTTCTTCTTATACTGCACACATTTTCTTAATGAGGAAGGGACAGCCTCTACTGCCTCTACACACAACTATTTTCTTAGGTTCAACTTTACCACTGCGGTCATCACTAGGCGGGACACAGTGGTAAACAGAGGCGCACCTCGCCCACGCCCAGCAGATCCACGTGCTCAGTCAACCCATACATGTATCATCAAACTCGAGAAGTAAGGCAGACCTTGAATACCGAGTCAAATTTTACAAAGAAATTGAGCTCGAAAACTGAAAAATTTGGAAAGAAGGACATTCGACAACCGAGGTTCCACTGTACTTACGTCTCGTAACAAGTCCTTATGCAGACAATACTCAATTTTAAAAATACTGCTCGTTCTCTTATATGATCTGCTTTCTATAGTGTATCAAATATTTATATTCAAAATTTTTAAAAAGACTACTGTATTTTGTTTATTTGCATCATGTTTCTACTTAGACCAAATAGAGTTGGATTCGGGGAAAAACAATTCTACATTAGTATGGAAAATTTGTTGCTCTTGACCAGGATATGATTAAATTGCAAACAGACATTTCAACAAAACTTGTTTTCTAATTGTTTAAACCAGATAAATAAATTTTTAGGCTGCTATTTTACCTGCTTGATTTTGAAACCTCACTAGTGTTCCGATAGGTTGGATTAGGTTGGGATAAGTTAGGCTTGGTAGGTTTTAAAATTAGTTGGCAAACTTTGTTGGGCATGGAGTGACCTGTATCCTCCTGGCTACATGCTGGGAAAAATATATGATATGTGTGCAACCTGTCCTCTCGAATAGTACATCGTAATTGACATATCAATCCCCTGTAGCCAAATATAATGTCTAAATTACAGTGGCTTACAAAATTGAAGGGCCACCCATCTTTTATACATGGGTCCTTGGTTAGGTTAGGTTGGGCAATTTAATACAGTATTTTTCTAATGTTGTGACAACTTAAGAGGATGGCCAGGTTTGTGAGTTACATTTCAGACCTCTGCAAATCATTTAAGGTCAAGTTTTTTTTTTAATAATATTAAATACCAAAGGACCATCAATTCCCCAACTTACTGGATAGAGATAACTTTGTTTCCCAGATGATCCACCGACAGATTTTGAAGCCTACCTTACTTTATTTACTTTATTTTACCTAACCTAACCTATCCTATTCTAACCTAGCACAAATTAATTTAAGAAAACTTGTAAGTTATGACTATGTACACTGTACTTTAATTTTCTCAAATTATACTTTTAGGCGAAAGATAAATAATAATTCACACTTTAAAAATATTATGGGGCTGACTCCAAATCTGCAAATGCAAATATCTCCTTTCAAGACCAGGAGGCATAGCAGGAAGTGCAAAATAGCCCCTTTGAAAAACAAGAGGTGCAATATATACAATAAGAGACAATTCTATAAATATTAAGGGCCCATAACTTTTCAGCACCTTCCCTATAAATGATATTCGTCCATCGGGGCCAAAGATGACCATGACTTTAACATATAAGGCCGAAGGTCGGTGGCTGTGTGGATCTGGAAGGCTCACCCACACACGGGACATATGTGAGTGGGTGCTATTGTAGAGGTGGAGGTTGCTCTAGCTTTATGTGCATCCCCATATATAAGAAGGGCATAACTAGACACCCTGGTTGACCAGTCCAGCAATGAGGAGGCCTGGGCGAGGACTGGGCTGCGGGTACACTAAGCCCCGAAACCATCACAAGGTTACCCCAAGGTAAACCTCTCAAAGTGTTCAAAGTCAAAATGTACTTTATCTATCAGGTTGTAATTCATACATCAGAGTGCATATTGTGATGTCAACAGTGTTTTATTCAAGAGCCTGATTGAAAAGAGCATCAACCAGGAGGCCGGGCCAGAGACCAGACTGCATGGCACTGATACTCGAAACCACCTCAAGGTAACCTAACAAAGACTAACCTAACCTAACCCAGCCTGACCTGAAAGAGATTTTACAAAGAATGATGGATTTATAGATAGAGCTAGTACATACAATGCCTAAAGCCACTATTACGCAAAGCGTTTCGGGCAAAAAGACAGTTTTTGTCAATAGAGTTCAAACCCGGCCCAACCTTACCCAACCTTACCTAACATGACTTAACCTAAGGAACTTAAGGAGGTGGATTCATGTTGACTACAAGGCGCTACGACTTTTACCTTCTCCCGAGCAGATGTCTGTTGCTCGTAGTTTTCCTCTTGATATATATATATACTTTCAGCGCTGGAGGTTCCTTCTCCTCCCGGTGACAGCGGCAGTTGTTGTTTAACGATACAATTGGGTGGTCATTAGTGAGTGTTACAACCCATTACACGACGTCCACCAAGACTCAAACGGACAGTTTGTTGACAAAACAAGCTTAACACTGTCCGATACATTTCATTATGGCTTTGGATTAAAAACTACGATTATAAGTTTTTTTTGTTATTAAACTACACTATATGCTTGCAATTTATTTATTTATTTATTTATTTATTTATTTATTTATTTATTATTTATTATTTATATACAAGAAGGTACATTGGGTTAGAGAGAATACATAACATAGCATTTGCAATCTTGTAAAGCCACTAGAACGCGCAGCGTTTCGGGCAGAAACTATAGTTGATTTATAGTTAAAACAATTATAGTTGATTATCTGGTATCAGAGTGAATATTATTTATATCAATTTGATATATTGAAAGATGCTAAATTACAGTTCTTGCTTAGTGTTAACAGAAATATAGCGTGCCTCTGAAGCCAATTGCACTGATGGAACGCATTTGGTTACAGACACATTTTTTTTCAGGTTGGTAGAGTTAGTTTGAAGATTCAAAGGTACCTCGGCCGGCCGACCTTCGGATGTTGTTTATTATTATTATTATAAATTTTAAATTTTATTAAAAATCTGGTATCAGATTTATTAATTAAAATTTAAAATTATTATTATTATTTTCTACCACAGACGTGGCCACACATTTACAATGCTAACCAGCATATATACATTTTCTTCTGTCCTCTATGGACAGGGTGAGAGATTTGTCAAACATATAGTTCAGGGATTTATTGAACAATCAACCACAGATTCCATCTCATGTTGGACTAGTGCTCAACGAGGTGGCGGATGACTTGGCCAAACGTGTCACATCAAAACCACAAGTTGACATCGAATGTGAATTCACAATGAGACAAATAAGTAAATCAGAAATATTCAGGCACAGGCAGAAGTGGAGAGATATAATGTATGAGAGAAGTCACACCATGCAACACTACATGTGAGTCAAAACACCCATTTCACTTATGGTAAAAGGAGAAATGCTTGGAGTGACTCTGTGTACATGCGGCTCAGGCTTGGGTACAAATATTAGTGGGAATATGGGATAGGTGTTAATGATAATGACACGAAGTGTAAACTATGTGGTATGTTAAGGTCTCACACCCTTGCCCATTATGTTCTTGATTGTTCCTTGATTAATGTGTATAGAAACACTGAGATAAGGACTGTTCCTGAACAAATGGTAAAAGGAGAAACATTCCGCCCTGCCCTGGTGACTCTATTACTCCCTCATCTATCCATATCTCAACTATGGTATTTGTGCTTGGGGTTCTACTACCCAAAATCATTTACGTCCTCTAATTACTCAACACAAAGCTGCTATTAGGACAATATCCAACTCTGGCCCCAGACATCATTCGGTACCCCTACTCAAATCTCTGAATATGTTAGATATTAAGTCACTGCACATTCTCTCATGTGTATTATACATATATAAACACTGAACTGTAATGCCAATCCTGACTTCAAAAGCTTCATAGAAGGTTGTAACAGAACCCTGAGCACCACACCAGAAATAAATACAGTTTTGATATTCCTAGAGTACGACTTAATCAAACTAGAAATGCTTTACAATCAAGGGACCCAGAATGTGGAATGACCTTCCCAACCATGTTAAAGACTGTACCTCTCTCAACCAGTTTAAGAGAAAACGAAGCTATACCTAATAAATTCCCTGTAACCTGCCTTACCCCTCTATTGTCAACCAATGTCTGTTTTTGTTTTAAGTGACGCTGTTTTGTCGACCGAATTGTATTTGTGCTGCTTTTTCAGCCATGTTCCCCCCTTCTTAACTGTTTTGTTTTTCTCAACTCATTTTATTCCTTTTGCTCAATTAGTATTAAGCCTTAGTCATTTAAGTTTTTCATGCCCGAAACGCTTTGCGTAATAGTGGCTTTAGGCACTGTATGTACTAGCCTTATCTATATCTCCATCACTCTCTGTACAATCACTTGTATGTATGTACCTTACCTAAATAAACATTTTCATTTTTTTTTTCAAATAGCCTGGATGTGTCACAACGGAAAGGTTGATGATATTCTGGAGAGATATAAGAATTTTGCACCAAGACTGTAATTTTTTGTTGAATTATCTGCATGTCTCTTGCAAATTGTCTATACAGTATACCTAGGTCATAAAAGTATTTGTGTACGTCTGGTACCATACTACTTGTGTAAAGGAGAAAATGTAGAAGTTTATCTCTCAGAATGTTTGGTAATATGTTTATTGTTTGTGATGTGTTTATACGTATGTATTAACACGATGTACTGAACGGGGTGAGAATAGCTTGAGCTACCTCATCCCTTTGTGTGTATTTTACCTCAATAAACTTATTTCAATTTCAATTTCAATCAACCACAGAAGGTGATTGTAGTGCTTTTAAAATGCTAGGCTAAGCTACATACGTAAATACATAGTTAGTTAGTTTAGTTCATTTATTATGCACCCCATACCCATCTTGTGGGCGGTAGTGGAAAGGGTTACAGAGGCACATAATGGGCTCAGGGACTGAACCCCACAATTCATTAGCTAAGCAAGTTACAATCTTGATGAGCTAGTTACAAAATTCAATATAAGTCGTCACATCAACAATGGGTTCGAGATCGACCTCAAGTACAGGTTCTAAATTAAGCAACTGACATATGTGGAGAGCTAGTGTCACAATTTATATGTTTGTCCTGCACACCGCCTCCCATCCAGTGGGCAGCGGTGGATAGGTTACAATCACTCTGTTACTACCTACAGTTAGCAAACTGGGGATATTTGGCTAAAATTTCTGGTAGCAGATCATTTTGAATGAAATATTTACACATCGCTGGAACATTGGTTATAGAATTGTCTCTAAATTCACGTATCTTTTCGCACTCCATCACATAGTGACGGAGGGTGTGCGAATAATTTTGTTGACACAGTTTACATTTGGTCAGGTCTACATCGGCAGATAATGAGAATTCCCAGAGATACTTGTAACCGAGTCTAAGCCGAGCAGCAGTAACATCTAGAAGTCTGCTGATTTTATTGGATGATCCATAGATGTGTGGCTCCTCTTGCATGATAGTATGATGATAGATGGAATTACTGGTGTCAATTTCACTTTGCCTCATATCTACAAGATCTTGTTGAAGTTCTCGGTGTACTGCTGCTCTCAGATTGCTCATTGACAATCCAAGGTACACTCAACGGCTCCTTTAAAGGCAGATTCTTTGGCTAACTTATCAGCTCTATCATGCATTCGGAGGCCAACATTNCTCTAGCTTGCTCTGATGATGGCGAACTGAGCCGAAAACGCGTTCAACATTCGCTAATTTCAAATGTGATGTTATTTGCACATATTTGAGAGAATATAGTTTCGGTTCCATAAGTAGTGGATGGAATGCAAAAGTTTGTGTCTTTGAGGATGGAAGTAGCTTAGACTTTTTAATGATAATAATAATTCATTGTGCCGGGGGACAGGTAGCCAGAGTGTATTTATACACGTTAGACTTTCCATTTACCTGGGCTCTAGGAAACTCGAACCGTGGACCCCGCGCTTGTGAGGCCTGAACTTTATCGACTGGGCTATGAGTAGTCTTAATAAGGAAAGACTTACGTTAGGCTTATATCGAGCTCACCCTCCCCCCCCCCCCACCCTCACGCAAGCTCTGTCAGCCTTCAACTTGCAGACGGCGATTTGCTGACCCCGCCAGGAGGCAACCCTACAATATGCTCACTAACTCCTAGGTACTACTTCCTGCTAGGTGAACACGGCATCTGTTCTGTGCTACTTATCGCTAGGTGAACTAGGTGAACATATGGGGTATCTCTTGTCTGAGAATATGTGGAGTATCTCTGTCTGAGAATGTGTGGAGTATCTCTTGTCTGAGAATATGTGGAGTATCTCTTGTCTGAGAATATGTGGAGTATCTCTGTCTGAGAATATGTGGAGTATCTTGTCTGAGAATATGTGGAGTATCTCTTGTCTGAGAATATGTGGAGTATCTCTTGTCTGAGAATATGTGGAGTATCTCTTGTCTGAGAATATGTGGAGTATCTCTTGTCTGAGAATATGTGGAGTATCTCTTGTCTGAGAATATGTGGAGTATTCTTGTCTGAGAATATGTGGAGTATCTCTTGTCAGAGAATATGTGGAGTATCTCTTGTCTGAGAATATGTGGAGTATCTCTTGTCTGAGAATATGTGGAGTATCTCTTGTCTGAGAATATGGGAGTATCTTGTCTGAGAATATGTGGAGTATCTCTTGTCTGAGAATATGTGGAGTATCTCTTGTCTGAGAATATGTGGAGTATCTCTTGTCTGAGAATATGCACCACCTGTGGTCTGAGTGTGTGGTGAGGGCCCTGCATAAAGACATCTGTTACTGCTGTTATTCTCTGTACGTAGTTGTAAGTAATCTGTCAATTACCCTCCCCCATCACCACCTGCAACAGGTGAGGGCTGAGATAAGGAGGCACAGCGGTGAGCCGGTGACTGTGTGGCAGCACAGTGCCTTCCTCTATGTGATCACATATATGCTACATATTTACCTACACATCTTCTACTGTTGTTGTCTCTGCCATTAACACATCTTTGTGCGATCATTTGTACATGCCATCTGTCAGTCTTCCTATTGGATGTACTGTGTGTTAATGTGATGCCACGAACAACCAATTGAGCTCATGTGTGCAGTTTTGCAGTGATTAGCAGGCCGAATTACCAAGTGGTTTGTCTTACAAGTGTTAAGTGAGGGTTTTCTTCCCAAGGGAACCGTTATCAATCAGACATTCCGTGTCTGATTGCCAGTTAGCTTCGCCGCCACCTGTCTCCAGTAATCAAGCTCCTTGTGTATTAACAAGTTATCGAATAAACTCACATTAATTGTTCCTCGTGCTCTGTTGATACCACTATGTAAAGATATTGCTCCTTTCACTGGTGTCTTCACCACCTATATAATTGCTTCTTATACAAGCCTATTAAGTCATGAAACAAATAAGTGTATGACAAGGACCTAAAAAAAGTTCTTTAAGACGGCTTCACTTGCACTGAAGGGTTACTCATCAAGTGAGTCTGGACCCGGTGAATACCCGTCTTGAGGACGACCTCTCACCAAGTCCCACTCGACCAGTGTGACCAGGTCTTGTCAGAACACTGTTCTGCAAGTTGATGCAACTGGACAGCTTTTAGTGAACTATCATATTGGTGATGTTGCTGGCAAGTGTAGTCTGGAAAGAGTAATGTCCCACAGTAACGTTGGCATTCCATTCACCTGGGCTGTAGGCGACTCGAACCCTGGACCCCATGCATGTGAAGCCGTAGCTCTATCAACTGGGCTATGAGCAGTTTATAAGGTTGGAATACCTACGGTACAATAAAAGCGAACAAAGTGCACGCTTGTGGCATGATGATACTGAGCTGCCGTACAGCCACCGACCAACATTTGCAGTAGTAATCAATTAGAAATGGTTGTTATATGCAGGCGATGAGTCACAATAACGGGGCTAAAGTATCACATCGCCGTCACAATCGACTTGAGAATGGTCCAGGACGGACCGAAACGTCGTCGTCCCTTCACCTTCTAGTGTGTGGTCTGGTCAACATCCTTGATATAGGTTCAGTATTCTTCCTTTTACATTATAAATGCCCTGCAAGTTGTGTATGGAGGCGGCTGGAGCGTAGGGAGAGAGTCTTACTCTATTCTGGTCTCGACCTCACCCCTTGTGATAAGAAGTGTGGGGGGGGGGGTTTCAGTGATTGGTTTTAGTCATTATTTTCAACATTAAACCCTATCTATATGAACCCAAGAGGTCTTTAGCTACCAGCTCGCCCTGGGCGTTCTCTACCCTGTCAACACACACCTACCTTCCCTCCCTCCCTCCCTACACATCCCCTACACCTGCCCCTTCCTCTCTCTCTCTCTCTCTGTCCACCCCACTCTTTCTCCATCTCTCTTCCTTCACCCCGCCTCCTCACTACCTATCCCACCATCCACTCCACCTGTTCCTTCCTCCCCATCTATCCTATCAGTTCCCCTCTTCCTCTCTAACGCTCCCTCTCCCCATCACTCCCTACCCCTCCCTCTCTCTCTCTCTCTCTCTCTCTCTCTCTCTCTCTCTCTCTCTCTCTCTTTCTCTCTCTCTCCCTGCCCCCTGCCCCCCACAAACCACGCTGGCAGCCAGGAACGAGTGCAGAATGACAATTTGACCCCCTCCCCAGACCCACGCACGGGATATGAAAACGCTGATTGGCTCGTAATGAGATGAAGGAGGGATTTGATTGGTGGGTAATGACGTATTGAAAGCGTCTGATTGGCGGGTAATTGATTTTGGTGACGTGTGATTGGTCGGTAATTGAGTTTAGCAGAGGTGCATTATGGGATGATACAGGCAGGGGGGGGAGGGGGGGCTGGTTGTTGGGGCTGGGGGGGGCAGAGAGAGTGGGTTCTGTTTTTTTTGTGACTGCAAAATGGCGGCAAAGGGCGACGAAGACTCGCTGGCGGCGACCTTTTCGTAGTGTGAGACGTCATTAAGGAATTGGGGTGGGTGATGGGGGGGCTGGGGAGGGGGGAGGAAGGTAAACGAAGGAGGGGATGAAGCAGGTAAGGAAGTGGGAGCTGGGGGAGGGAAGGGGAGAATGAGAGAAGTGAAGGGAGGAGAGAGAAGAAGGGAAAAGGGAATGGGGGGGGGGTTGAAGGAGGCATTTCCCAACATCTTGGAAGAGTGGCGTTGTGAAGGTAGTGTTTGTAGGGGAGATATTAGAGTAGAGAGAGGAGATACCACGGGAGACATCTCCTGTCCACTACGGGCTCACCATAGCCCGTGCTTCTTGCCCCGCTCCTGTGCCAGGTAAGTTACGGGCTCACCATAGCCCGTGCTTCTTGGCACTTGTTCCGAGTAGCTGAATCTATAACAACAACAACAACAGGAGATACCAGTGTGGGGCAGGATAGGGGTGGGGGGAGTTACATATGTACTGGGTATATGGGTCATATTAGGTATAAGGTTATATTAGGTATATCAAACGAGACAGATCAATAAGCAGCTGAAGACTGAGACCTTGATCCACTGTCACTGTAGCAACACCTGTGAACACATTCTGGTTGTGAAGCTTTACAACCTCCTTATCTTAGGACAACCTCCTTATCTTAGGACAACCTCCTTATCTTAGGGAGGCGAGTGACAGGTTACTGCGGTCCCAGACAGCCGTCCCACCCAGCTGGTGGCCAGCTCACAGACGCTCCGGATATATCTCCATATGATTAAGACAAGACAATATCCGATACTAAGAGTAGAATTTATGACAATCTGTCCTTCCCAAGACATGTGAAAAATATTGTAGCCAAATGCACCAGGAAAACTACCACATGTATAAAAAAATACTTCGCCCTCACACGCCTGGGGTCCATGGTTCGAGTCTGCCAGAGCCCAGGTGAATGGAGTACCACATGTCTATGGTGGGTCGCTATATCACCTTGCTGCCCAACTGATATATACACCTGTCTTCATCTCCCTCAACAGATCTATAATGGAGTGATTGCCACTAATCTGGGATTCCTGTCCATAGTCTTAATTAGTTGTTAGTCCAAACTCAAGAAACAGGTGCACATCTCGTGGGAAGTTAAGTTAATGCGACTGGTCCAACATCGCACATCCATTCTAACCAACACTGCACCCGAGATTCAAGTTCAAATAAGTTTACTGAGGTAATACACCACAGAATGACAGAGTAGCTTAGACTATAACTCTACCCTCGTCTGTTTAAGGTCCCTCAGGAAGCTCACAAATTCATAAAGTACACAACTATTAATCATATTAATACTGAGATAATGAGGATTGAAATTACAAGATAAGCTGAGATAAAGTGAGAATTGCTGAGATGTGGCCGGTCTGCGAGTTTTCCAAAAGTTCAGAACTGTATTTACCTTCTCTACAAGTCCCTCCTCTCAGGAACAAACACAAGAGACGTATGCAACAACCAGGTAAATCCTTCCTTGTCATGAAAACATTTATGGCGCCACAACAATGGTGCAACAATGCACAAACCTTGTGACCAAGATGCAGTTATTGCACAATAGTGTACAATAAAGGTACACTCTCCACATGACTTCATGCAACAGTACATGTTAACTGCAGTTCTTGCATGTCAACGTAAACCTTATCACGTGAGGTGTAGCACAAAAAAAAAGTCCCCGATAATACCCGTGTGTTACGGTTTCGGCACCGTCGCTTGAGTGTGGAGTGGCTATTTCTGCGCCATCTATGGGTCTGCACTCCAACTCTTCGGTATTGAGTGCAACGCAGACACTGGCATCTGATGGTGGCAGCGTGGCATCAGTGAAAGGCTCAAGTTTCCTGCCTCGGTTAAAAGGTGAGGTCGATGAGGATGACCTCTGGTGGGTGGTGTATCGAGATCAACGCCATCTAGTTTGCAGCTACAATTACAATTTCAATTCCCCGGTGGATGGGTGTTATCCTAAGGTCACCCAGTATATTGTCTATCTAGCTAATAACGTTTTATGTTCACAGAGGTGATGTAAGGAGGCGATTTTGCTGAGGAGGTGAGTTCACCTTAGGCAGTCCAAGAACTCTTGACTTGGTCCTGTGAAAGAACAAAGTGGCCGCCGTCGATTACAGCAGTGTGTTAGCTGCTGATTTATGCAGTGTTGTATGGGCCGACGTACCCGGGAAGAGTTACGAGATGACAGTGGTGTCTGTTGAGAAGTGCTGCTAGTGAGCAACTAGAGACTTCTGTCAGGGTGCTAGCTACCCCCTGTATGTGATTATTTGAGACCCCTGTCAGCATGTGGCTGAAACCCTCGGCCAGTGTGTATCTGGAGAGCGGATGTGACGTATTGACACATAGTGATGATAACGGTGTGCGTGGACTGCCCCACGTTGAGGAAGGTAAACTCGCTGGTGTTTACCATTAACACCGGCGAGTTCACCTTCCTGAACGTGGGCCGGTCCCATGTTGAGGAAGCACGTGCATGAAGCAACGAAGCACGGGAAGCATGTGCTTCCCATGCTTTGGGTTCTGCCTTCGGCTCTGATGACATGCAGCCGGATCCCAAGCACTTGCGGCGTTCCTCTATTTCTGCCTGAACTAATGTGGGGGAATTTTGCGAATCTGCTGATGTTGACGAGGTGGCTCCTGGGGCTGCAGTGACACCTACGACGGTGGTGGCGGAGGTTCAAGTACCTGTTGCTGGTGCCAGTGTGGGTGTCACTGAGCTGGCCTCTCTATCTCCTCCTGCAGTGGGAGAGTTTGAGAACCACCCTCCCCGAGGGTGGTTGTTGACTTCAAGATTGACTTGACTTCAAGGTTGTAGTCAAGATTCTTGACTATGATTCTTGACTCTATGATCGATATCTTGACTTAAAGATTCTTGACTCTATGATTTACATACTTACAGTTGTTACGTGATAACATCAGATAATATTATTGTACCGACAAGTTCCATTGCTTGTCTTATAATTATAACTTGAATGAATGGTGGCAGCATATTATACCACTTTCCTTCACCTCCCGTATTCTCTTATTCTAAACGCTCCCTCTCTCCTCACCTCTCTTCCTCACTCCTCCCTTCCACCTCTCTCTCTCTCTCTATGGGCTTTCTTCCTCTCTCCAATTACTGTTTCGTGACAAGATAACAACAGCGCGATAAGAAATTCGATAAAGAATGCCAATAACAAGAGCCCGGATAACTAGAGCCCAAGATGAAGTAAAGTGTGTGGACAAAGACAGGGACACACACTCGAACACTATATCTTGGACTGTAGTAAAGTTGAGCCATTTAGAGAGAAATCTAAACTAACGCTGTATGATATGGCATCATATTGATATGATATCTTATTACCATGGATAAAATACCTGAAATCCTTGCACTGTATCCATATTTCGCTTCCAGTAGATAAACGACATATGATATTAAGGAACAAGTAGTGCATTGTGAGGACTAATAATAAACAGAAGCTCCCCTATGAGTCTCTAATATCTCCATTGATCAAACTATTATATATTAGCGATAAGACCTACCATTAATGTATAATGACTTACTGTAAATATATAGCTCTTGAAATAGAACATTCTCTGTAACTAGCTGACATTGTAACTATAAGGTGTGAAGGATAGATGAAATTGTTTATGTAATAATCTAAGATGAGGTCTGATAAAGACCTTTTGTGCCCTCTGTAATGCTTTTTGCGCTACCGCTCACAGGATGAGTATGGGGTGCACAATAAACTAGCCGCCTCCGGCGGCAACAATCAATCAAAACCTATAACAAGATGACATAACAAAGAGCCGCCATAACAAGCGCCGCGATAACACGAGCCGCGATAACAAGAGCGCCGATAACAAACAGCCGCGATAACAAAAGCCGTGATAACAAGAGCCCCGATAACAAGAGCCCCGATAACAAGAGCCCCGATAACAAAAGCCGCGATAACAAGAGCCCCGATAACAAAGAACAGCGATAACAAGAGCCGCGATAACAAAGAACCGCGATACAAGAGCCCCGATAACAAGAGCCCCGATAACAAAGAACCGCGATAACAAAGAGCCCCGATAACAAGAGCCGCGATAACAAAGAGCCCCGATAACAAAGAGCCTCGATAACAAAGAACCGCGATAACAAGAGCCGCGATAACAAAGAGCCTCGATAACAAAGAACCGCGATAACAAGAGCCCCGATAACAAAGAACCGCGATAACAAGAGCCCCGATAACAAGAGCCGCGATAACAAAGAGCCCGATAACAAAGAACCGCGATAACAAGAGCCCCGATAACAAGAGCCCCGATAACAAGAGCCGCGATAACAAGAGCTCTGGGGGCTGCTAATCCGCGATCACAGCACCTTGGAAAAAATTAAATGTCGCTTAAATTGCTTAATTCATCAAACTCTGGATTATGGGACCAGTGATGGGGGGGGGAGGGAGGGGTTAGGGGTGGGGGAGGGGAGTTAGGGGGAGCGAAGTGGGGTAGGGGGTGTGGAAGAGGGGTTGGGGGAGGGAGGGAGGGAGGTTAGGGGTAGGAAGGGAGAGGTTATGGGGAGAGAGAGAGGGGTTAGGGGTGAGAGAGAGGGGTTAGGGGGTGAGAGAGAGGGGTTAGGGGGTGTGAAAGAGAGGGGTTAGGGGGTGAGAGGGGTGAGAGAGAGGGATTAGGGGGTAAGAGAGAGGGGTTAGGGGGCTGAAGTGAAGGAAAGGGTGATAGGGGGAGAGAGCGGTTAGGGGGGAGGGAGAGAGGTTTAAGGGGAAGAATGGAGAGGGGGGGGGGGAGGAAATGTATCCTATCCTGAGCTAAATTCAACAAAATTTATCCTAACAGAAGCTAAATTCAACTCTATATAGGCAAATTTACCCACCCCAGGATTCCTGATCAACCAGGCTATGATACATACGTCAGGTTGCGAGCAGCCGCGTCCAACAGCCTGATTGACCAGTGCAGCAACCAGGGGGCCTGGTCGAGGACTGGGCCGATTGAACATTGCGCCCCGAAATCATCGTAAGGCAACCGCAAGATATCCC
>WNGS01000690.1:911960-934430 GCA_020271785.1 Procambarus virginalis | reverse complement strand
CACACATGTTATCCTGAAAGAACCTAAATTTAACTAACCACATCCAAATTTGGCAAAATTTAGCCTAACAACCCAAATCCAACTAAATTTAAGCAAATTTACTATATCCTATCAAAATTAATCCTAGCATATAAATTCGGCAAAATCTTGCTAAATTTAATTTATACTATCCAAATTCATCCAAACAGATGTTAACCAAAGATAAGTCTATCTCTGGGTAGCCTACCCTACCCATATTTATCCTATTCTAAGGTAAATTCGACAAACTGTAACCTCTCGTCCAATTTTATCCGAACAGTACCTATGATAACCTATCCTAACCTATGATGATCAAGCCAAACCAATGATGTCTTAAGGATTACCTTACAGAAAACTTTCCAGTCTCTGTACCTAACTCCCACTAATGTCTCTGATGTTAACTTTCTCGCAAAACAAAGTCAAGTGCCCTTGCTGAGATACCAAACTCTAATTTACAACAAAAGCCTATAGATTTTTAACGTCTGCCATATTGCACTGCTCTACAACAAATCACTTAACTCCAAACCTTTTCAAATATTCTTTAAAAAAAAAGTGAGAGTAATCCCAGTCATAATGTGTGATCTCACTGAACAATCTTGAGGTTATCTTGAGATGATTTCGGGACTTAGCGTCCCCGCGGCCCGGTCCTCGAACCAAGCCCTCCGTTTCTTACACACCCCCCCAGGAAGCAGCCCGTAGCAGCTGTTTCTAACTCCCAGGTACCTATTTACTGCTAGGGTAACAAGGGCATCGGGGTGAAAGAAACTCTGCCCAATTTGTTTCCGCCTCCACCTGGGATCTAACCCGGAACTGCAGGACTACGAATCCGAAGCGCTGTCCACTCAGCTGTCAGGCCCCTTGATGTCAACATTTTCAGACCTATATCAATTCTGTCAACGTTGTCAAAAATAGTTGAAAAATAATCTACAAGCAGCTTTACTCTTATCTAGCTAAAACCATATACTTAGCTCTTGCCAATAATGACTTCAAGACCCCAAAAAAGCACTAACGATGCATGCACTTATTAGTATGATTAACTTGATACATGCAGCGCTTGATAAAAATAAGTTCCATGTTGGGTTACTTGTTGACCTACGTAAGGCTTTTGACACTGTCAACAACCACAACTTCTTCTTAAATTACATCATTATGGAGTTAGAGATCACTCCCTGCAATGCCTACAGTCTTACCTTAGTGACAGGCTCCAGTATGTTTCTGTAAAATATAAATAAATAAATAAATAAATATGTTTATTCAGGTAAGGTACATACATACAATGAGTAATGTTACATTAATGGATTGATTTATAGATAGAGCTAGTATATACAATGCCTAAAGCCACTACTACGCAATGCGTTTCGGGCAGGTAAATGATACCATTTCTCCCACCCTACCCATAAACATTAGTGTTCCACAGGGCAGCATTACCTGGTCCTCTTCTCTTTCTCATCTACATTAATGACCTTCGAAATGCCTCTCAACACCCCAACCTAATTTTATTTGCTGATGACCAACCTTTCATTGTTCTCCAGTCCTGACCCTCTTACTCTGAATGTACGTGAATACTAAACTAACATAAAGTCCATCTTTGGCTAACTGCTAACAAAATCATTAACATTGACATAACCTTCTACTATTTGTTTGGTAATAAATCCTCAGATCAAATTAATCTTACAGAATAAACAATATCAAATTTGTAACAAAATAGATGGGAAATTCCTTGGTGTTCTCATTGATAACAAGCTGAATTTCTCAGGGGTCCACATTCAATATATAGCAAACAAAAGTTTCTAAAACTGTTGGCATTCATTCTAAGATCAGATATTATGTACCTCGCCATGCCCATAGTACCCGCTCTATTACTTTCTACATCTATCCTTATTTCAATTATGGTAACTGTGCTTGGGGTTTTACTACCCAGCTGAGTGGACAGCGCTTCGGATTCGTAGTCCCTGAGGTTCCGGGTTCGATCCTCGGGGAGGCAGAGACAAATGGGCAAAATGTTTCTTTCACCCTGATGTCCGTGTTACCTAGCAGTACTAGGTACCTGGGAGTTAGACAGCAGCTACTGGCTGCTTCCTGGGGGTGGAGGCCTGGTCGAGGACCGGGCCGCGGGGACACTAAAGCCCCTGAAGTTATCTCAAGATAACCCAAAATTCATCTACGTCCTTAATTACTCAACACAAACCTGCTATCAGAACAATAACAAACTCTGGGCCCAGACAGCACTCGGCACCCTTACTTAAATCTTTGAATATTGTTAGATATTAAGTCACTGAACATCCTCTCAAGTGTTCTTTATGTATTTAAAAACTCTGAACTGAAATGTCCAATCTTGACCTTAAACGCTTCTAGAAGGTTGTAACAGAACTCATGGGCACCACACCAGAAACAAATACCTATTGATATTCCAAGAGTGGACTAACAAATAGAAAATGCTCTGTAAATCAAGGGACCCAGAGATGTGAAATGACCTTCCCAATCATGTCAAAGGCTGTACTTCTCTTAACCAATTTAAGAGAAAAACTAAGTATACCTAATAAACTCCATGTAACCTACCTTACTTCCTAAAATGTCAACCCATGTCTTTGCTATTTTCAAACAATATTGTTTGTTGATCATCTTGTATAACTATTGATTTCCGACATGTTGTGTTTTTTCCCGCCCTTTTTCTCTTTTTCAACTCAATTTATGCTTTGATTCTCAATTAGTATTAAATTTAGTCAAAGTGTTTCCCACTACCCTTGCCCGAACGCTGTGTGCATTATTGGCTTTAGGCAATTGTATGTACTAGCTCTGTCTAGACCACCAAACAATCTTTTGTATCTTACCTTGTAATGTATGTACTTTTACCTAAATAAACATGGTGATTTGATTGATTTCATGTCGAATCCAAACCTATAACATCCTATCCCAACCTATGGTAGTCTATCCCATTCCAATTTATCCAAGAGAAGCTAAATCTAGCTAAATTTAAGGATATGTACTATATCCTACCAAACTGTATCCTAGTGTTCCCCAACATTAGCTAAATCTAGTTGAATTTATCCCATCCTACCCTGTGATATATCTGAACCTAAGTTGCCCTATTTCAGTCTAGGGCAGCAAGCCAATCCTTGCAACCTATCCTATAATTTATTCAATCCTAAGTTAAATGTCAGCTAAATTTATACAAATTTAAACCCACACTAACTTATAATACAAATCTTAGCCTATAATAAATTGCCCTAACCTATGATTCGAATCTATGATATTCTACCCAAACCTAAAGTGACCAATCCCATCCAAATTTATCATTAATAGAAGCTAAATTTAAGAAATTTTAATATATATACTATCAAAATTTATCCTAACAGAAGCTGAATCTAACTAAATCTAGCAATATTTAACCTATCGTTTCCAAATTTAACTTAATTTACCCTTAATTTATCCTAACCTACCAAAATTTAACCTATGTTAGCCTAATTGAACCTCTGATATCACAACCAAAGCTAAACTGAATTTAATTTTGTCAATTTAACCTATCCTGCCCGGAACTTGACCTAATCTATGCATCCCAATGTTCCATGTCAACCAGTCCCAACTTAGGTTAACCTAACCTAATCAATGTTAACCCATCCGGGGGGTACACTATCCCGGGCACCGCCGGGTGGGGCCCCTCCTAATACGGAGAATTAACCCCTTCCTGTTTGGAATACATCTACACCCTATAGTTCCTATGCCACTGTTTCATGTTAGCGATATCCTCATCTCGTATATCGTCTCTTGTTGGAGAGACAAACCACGTGAAGGAAAGTCGTCAAAACGTCTCAAGGTTACGTCGAAAGCCTAACAGATCAAATAGGTACACTTTTATACACAGAGCCACCTCCCCAGCGCACCCCCCCCCCCATCCCTCAGAGGGGGGAGACCCACCAAAGGCTCATCAACTACTGACGGAGCAGTCACGCTACAATTAAATTTCCACAAAGCCAGGAGTCCTGTTCCATTCAATAGGTGTGACGCCATTATTAACTGGATTACCCGGGAAAAACAACAAAAAACTGAGGCGGTGGCGCCCGCCCCCACACCGTCACTTCCCGCGTAAAAAATGTAAACACGTTACGGCCTCCAAACTGCGGGAAAATGACAAACTTTTCAAACTGCATTTGGCGCCTCTAAATGAATGATGGGGGGGGGGGGGGGTGAGGGGGGGTCAGCCGGACATTTTTAACACGTTCATTGCCGTATCTTGAGGTTATCTTGAGATGATTTCGGGGCTTTTTAGTGTCCCCGCGGCCCGGTCCTCGACCAGGCCTCCACCCCCAGGAAGCAGCCCGTGACAGCTGACTAACACCCAGGTACCTATTTTACTGCTAGGTAACAGGGGCATAGGGTGAAAGAAACTTTGCCCATTGTTTCTCGCCGGCGCCTGGGATCGAACCCAGGACCATAGGATCACAAGTCCAGTGTGCTGTCCGCCTCGGCCGACCGGCTTCTCCTCGGCCGTTTAGACAAATATTATCTGAACTAATTAATATGCTCGAGAATGAAAAAAACTAAATATATGGCCAATGGGGACTTTTATATCGTTATATATTGTTCATATATTTAAATGTAATATCAAACACTTCTTTTATAGATTTAGTATTATGTTTGGAAGCGAGGATACACATAATCACAAAAAAACACCGTTTTGAAACCTACTAACAATCTAATTTGCTTGAATGGTCACAATCAGCTCATTGTGTGGATTGTGGTGACACAATCCTCTCGCCCAAGTTTTAGGTCAAATCCTGACTTGCTAAAATCTATGAGTCAGTAAATACTGGAAATCCCAACACCTGGTGCAAGGAGGGATTAATGGGGGTTAGTACCCACCCCATCACCAGGTCTGCTGGAGGTCAGGACCCACCCCATCACCAGGTCTGCTGCAGGTCAGACCCGCCCCATCACCAGGTCTGCTGGAGGTCAGGACCCGCCCATCACCAGGTCTGCTGAGGTCAGGACCCGCCCCATCACCAGGTCTGCTGGAGGTCAGGACCCGCCCCATCACCAGGTCTGCTGGAGGTCAGGACCCGCCCCATCACCAGGTCTGCTGCAGGTCAGGACCCGCCCCATCACCAGGTCTGCTGGAGGTCAGGACCCCCCCCATCACCAGGTCTGCTGCAGGTCAGGACCCGCCCCATCACCAGTCTGCTGGAGGTCAGGACCCGCCCCATCACCAGGTCTGCAGGCAGGTCAGGACCCGCCCCATCACCAGGTCTGCTGGAGGTCAGGACCCGCCCCATCACCAGGTCTGCTGGAGGTCAGGACCCGCCCCATCACCAGGTCTGCTGGAGGTCAGGACCCGCCCCATCACCAGGTCTGCTGGAGGTCAGGACCCGCCCCATCACCAGGTCTGCTGGAGGTCAGGACCCGCCCCATCACCAGGTCTGCTGGAGGTCAGGACCCGCCCCATCACCAGGTCTGCTGGAGGTCAGGACCCACCCCATCACCAGGTCTCTGGAGGTCAGGACCCGCCCCATCACCAGGTCTGCTGAGGTCAGGACCCGCCCCATCACCAGGTCTGCTGGAGGTCAGGACCCGCCCCATCACCAGGTCTGTAGCAGGTCAACCCGCCCCATCACCAGGTTGCTGGGGGATAGTACCCACCCCATCACCAGGTCTGCTGCAGGTCAGGACCCACCCCATCACCAGGTCTGCTGGAGGTCAGGACCCACCCCATCACCAGGTCTGCTGGAGGTCAGGACCCGCCCCATCACCAGGTCTGCTGGAGGTCAGGACCCACCCCATCACCAGGTCTGCTGGAGGTCAGGACCCGCCCCATCACCAGGTCTGCTGGAGGTCAGGACCCGCCCCATCACCAGGTCTGCTGGAGGTCAGGACCCGCCCCATCACCAGGTCTGCTGGAGGTCAGGACCCGCCCCATCACCAGGTCTGCTGGAGGTCAGGACCCGCCCCATCACCAGGTCTGCTGGAGGTCAGGACCCACCCCATCACCAGGTCTGCAGGAGGTCAGGACCCACCCCATCACCAGGTCTGCAGGAGGTCAGGACCCACCCCATCACCAGGTCTGCTGGAGGTCAGGACCCGCCCCATCACCAGGTCTGCTGGAGGTCAGGACCCGCCCCATCACCAGGTCTGCTGCAGGTCAGGACCCGCCCCATCACCAGGTCTGCTGCAGGTCAGGACCCGCCCCATCACCAGGTCTGTAGCAGGTCAGGACCCGCCCCATCACCAGGTCTGCTGCAGGTCAGGACCCGCCCCATCACCAGGTCTGATGCAGGTCAGGACCCGCCCCATCACCAGGTCTGCTGCAGGTCAGGTCCCGCCCCATCACCAGGTCTGCTGGAGGTCAGGACCCGCCCCATCACCAGGTCTGCTGCAGGTCAGGACCCGCCCCATCACCAGGTCTGCTGGAGGTCAGGACCCGCCCCATCACCAGGTCTGCTGCAGGTCAGGACCCGCCCCATCACCAGGTCTGCTGGAGGTCAGGACCCACCCCATCACCAGGTCTGCAGGAGGTCAGGACCCGCCCCATCACCAGGTCTGCTGCAGGTCAGGACCCGCCCCATCACCAGGTCTGCAGGAGGTCAGGACCCGCCCCATCACCAGGTCTGCAGGAGGTCAGGACCCGCCCCATCACCAGGTCTGCTGCAGGTCAGGACCCGCCCCATCACCAGGTCTGCAGGAGGTCAGGACCCGCCCCATCACCAGGTCTGCAGGAGGTCAGGACCCGCCCCATCACCAGGTCTGCAGGAGGTCAGGACCCGCCCCATCACCAGGTCTGCAGGAGGTCAGGACCCGCCCCATCACCAGGTCTGCTGGAGGTCAGGACCCACCCCATCACCAGGTCTGCAGGAGGTCAGGACCCGCCCCATCACCAGGTCTGCTGCAGGTCAGGACCCGCCCCATCACCAGGTCTGCAGGAGGTCAGGACCCGCCCCATCACCAGGTCTGCTGGAGGTCAGGACCCGCCCCATCACCAGGTCTGCAGGAGGTCAGGACCCGCCCCATCACCAGGTCTGCTGGAGGTCAGGACCCGCCCCATCACCAGGTCTGCAGGAGGTCAGGACCCGCCCCATCACCAGGTCTGCAGGAGGTCAGGACCCGCCCCATCACCAGGTCTGCTGGAGGTCAGGACCCGCCCCATCACCAGGTCTGCAGGAGGTCAGGACCCACCCCATCACCAGGTCTGCAGGAGGTCAGGACCCGCCCCATCACCAGGTCTGCTGCAGGTCAGGACCCGCCCCATCACCAGGTCTGCAGGAGGTCAGGACCCGCCCCATCACCAGGTCTGCTGGAGGTCAGGACCCGCCCCATCACCAGGTCTGCAGGAGGTCAGGACCCGCCCCATCACCAGGTCTGCTGGAGGTCAGGACCCGCCCCATCACCAGGTCTGCAGGAGGTCAGGACCCGCCCCATCACCAGGTCTGCAGGAGGTCAGGACCCGCCCCATCACCAGGTCTGCTGGAGGTCAGGACCCACCCCATCACCAGGTCTGCTGGAGGTCAGGACCCGCCCCATCACCAGGTCTGCAGCAGGTCAGGACCCGCCCCATCACCAGGTCTGCAGGAGGTCAGGACCCGCCCCATCACCAGGTCTGCTGGAGGTCAGGACCCACCCCATCACCAGGTCTGCTGGAGGTCAGGACCCGCCCCATCACCAAGTCGACGCTCGTCCAGGTTCTCCCCAAAAATGTTAATGGGTCAATTAAGGCAATTAAGCGATCAGTGACTCGTTGTACAGTAGTTACCTAAAGTTGGGAAGCCGGCCGGGCTTGGAGTGAGGGCGGACAGGTTGGAGGCTTGGAGTGAGGGTCTGGGAAGCCCGCCCTCCAAGTTAGGTGACCACACGTGCTCACACACACACACACACACACACACACACACACACACACACACACACACACACACACACACACACACACACACACACTTTAACAATAGAACGATGTACAGTCCCTGCACTTGGAGAGGCAGCAAACCAGGAGGCCATGAAAGGGTTCGAAATTACCAGATATGAGGTTAAAGAGGCCAGTTAA
Organism: Procambarus virginalis; assembly: GCA_020271785.1. Lineage (NCBI taxonomy): Eukaryota > Metazoa > Arthropoda > Malacostraca > Decapoda > Cambaridae > Procambarus > Procambarus virginalis. The sequence continues at coordinate 926,386 of WNGS01000690.1, read as the reverse complement.
GTCCAGGGGCCAGATTCACGAAGCAGTTACGCAAGCACTTACGAACCTGTACATCTTTTCTCAATCTTTGGCGGCTTTGTTTACAATTATTAAACAGTTAATGAGCTCGGAAGCACCAGGAGGCTGTTTATAACAATAACAACAGTTGATTTGAAAGTTTTCATGCTTGTAAACTGTTTAATAAATGTAACCAAAGCCGTCAGAGATCGAGGAAAGATGTACACGTTCGTAAGTACTTCCGTAACTGCTTCGTGAGTCTGGCCCCAGATCTGTTGGATGTGGACTTGAGGAAGGCTGTTGGCCCGGACGGAATCTCACCATGGGTATTGAAAGAGTGTGCAGATGCACTTTGCTTGCCACTCTCCATAGTGTATAGTAGGTCACTGGAGACGGGAGACCTACCAAAAATATGGAAGACGGCTAATGTAGCACCAATATACAAAAAGGGTGACAGACAAGAGGCACTGAACTACAGGCCAGTGTCCTTAACTTGTATACAATGCAAGGTGATGGAGAAGATTGTGAGAAAAAACCTGGTAACACATCTGGAGAGAAGAGACTTCGTGACAACCCATCAACATGGGTTCAGGGAGGGTAAATCTTGCCTTACTGGCTTAATAGAATTCTTCGATCAGGTGACAAAGATTAAGCAAGAAAGAGAAGGTTGTGCAGACTGCATTTTCTTGGACTGTCGGAAAGCCTTTGACACAGTACCCCATAAAAGGTTGATGCATAAGCTAGAGAAACAGGCAGGAGTAACAGGTAGGGCGCTCCAGTGGATAAGGGAGTACCTAAGCAATAGGAAGCAGAGAGTTACAGTGAGGGGTGAGACTTCAGATTGACGTGAAGTCACCAGTGGAGTCCCACAGGGCTCTGTACTCGGTCCTATCCTGTTTCTGATATATGTAAACGATCTACCGGAGAGTATAGACTCATTCCTCTCAATGTTTGCTGATGATCCCAAAATTATGAGAAGGATTAAGATAGAGAAGGACAGCTTGAGGCTTCAAGAAGACCTGGACAAACCGAAGGAATGGTCCAACGGAACCAAAGAGCCAGAGCACCCCCGCAAGCACAACTAGGCGAGTACAACTAGGTTAGAACACACACACACACACACACACACACACACACACACACACACACACACCTGTATGGACAGGCTAAATAGACAGGCTATTTAACACAAGGGGCACACGCACTAGGGGACACAGGTGGAAACTGAGTGCCCAAATGAGCCACAGAGATATTAGAAAGAACTTTTTTATTGGGCCGGGACAAACCTGCTTACAGCCTCCTGACACTTTTGGGTGACATAGTCCATCATGTCTTGTACGGACTTGGTTCTGAGTTCTGTGTCCCATGGTATATCCCATAGGAATTTATTCATCTCCTCATAGTTTCCCTTTCGGTATGCCAGCCCTTTGTTTCCCAGTTCTTTTCTGGGGGAGATAATTCCTAGCTCAACCATTTACTCAAAGCTCAATACACTATGATCACTCATTCCCAAGGGGGCTTCCAACTTGTGTGTGTGTGTGTGTGTGTGTGTGTGTGTGTGTGTGTGGTGTGTGTGTGTGTGTGTGTGTGTGTGTGTGTGTGTGTGTGTGTGTGTGTGTGTGTGTGTGTGTGTGTGTGTGTGTGTGTGTGTGTGTGTGNGGAGATGTCTCCCTGGCATCTTTGGGGTCGCCCGCTGGATGGAAGGATTTGGTCTGAGGACGGGTTGCAATACTAGTTGAGTAAGATGCTCCCCGGTCAAACAAGGTTTCTGAATCAACGTATATTTGTCCCTTAGTTGTTTGGTTGCTCCTTCACTGAACATTGTCACGCCCTGCTGAAGACGGACCCCTCCCCCACTGGGCAGGGACCCTTATATTGCCTTCCTAATCTTTGAGGGACGTCCCCGACCAACACGACTTGTGTTTCAGGCCAAGCTGACCAACTCTCGGACAGTTGGACCACCTATCCGGCCCAACTGTGCACCCTGAACCACCTATCCGGTTCACTGTGCACCCAGAACCCCTATCCGGCCCAACTGTGCACCCAAAACCCCCTATCCGGCCCAACTGTGCACCCAGAACCCCCTATCCGGCCCAACTTTGCACCCAGAACCCTCTATCCGGTCCAACTGTGCACCCAGAACCCCCTATCCGGTCCAACTGTGCACCCAGAACCCCCTATCCGGCCCAACTGTGCACCTGAAGCTCGGACGCCTTGCTTACATCTTTCTTGGTTAAAGGAAGACATTTTCGTGGAACATCACACACACACACACACACATGCAGCCCCAGCATGGAGTATGCGGCCCCAGCATGGAGCCCGTACCTTGTCAAGCACAAGACGAAGCTGGAAAAAGTCCAAAGGTATGCCACTAGACTAGTCCCAGAACTAAGAGGCATGAGTTACGAGGAAAGGCTGCGGGAAATGCACCTTACGACACTGGAAGACAGAAGAGTAAGGGAGACAGGATCACAACCTACAAAATCCTCAGAGGAATCGACCGGGTAGACAAGGACAAACTATTCAACACTGGTGGGACGCGAACAAGGGGACACAGGTGGAAACTGAGTACCCACATGAGCCACAGAGACGTTAGAAGGAACTTTTTCAGTGTCAGAGTAGTTAACGGATGGAATGCTTTAGGCAGTGATGTGGTGGAGGCTGACTCCATACACAGTTTCAAGGGTAGATATGATAGAGCCCAGTAGGCTCGGGAATCTGTACACCTTGATTGACAGTTGAGAGGCGGGACCAAAGAGCCAAAGCTCAACCCCCGCAAGCACAAATAGGTGATTACACACACACACACACACACACACACACACACACCACACACACACACACACACACACACACACACACACACACACACACACAGTCGCCACCCAAAGTAAACCGACATCATGGGATGGACAAAATTCGTGGAGGATAGACTGTGGCATAGACACGTTCGTGGGGAATAGACTGACGAACACTCTCTCTCACGCATCAATTCTCACCTGTCCACGAAGACCACGCATCTCTCCTATAAATAATCTCCTTTTCCACATTTCCATTTCTCCTACAGGTAACACAACACACTGTGTTACACTCTGGTGCGAAACCTTTGCATCGACACGATGATGACAATCTTAAGTGATAAAATACGTAGCAAACTAAATACCACGATGGAAATAGATAACAAGATACCCCCATTGATACATATCTTACCTCTAGGAAAAAAAATTTGTCTTAGATATCCTAGTTATCTGGATATTTATGTATATATATATACATATATGATAAAAAAGCAGAAGGCTCTCTACTCACTCTGCTGCTGCTCCAGATCACACAACAGGCTCAATAAAAGTAGTTAGGGTTAATAACGTGAATACTATGTAATATTTAGCAGGTGAAATGTGATTAATTCATAATTACAACTACTGCTATTACAACTACAACTAGGGACACTATAGACAGTTATTACAACTTCTTAAAAGGTGTTACAACTTGTTTGAAAGTTGTAGCAACGTCGTAGCTTCGTCGTGTGTTGTGGGGAGGGGGTGGGGAATTACATTGATCCTTGCACCAATGGCACCACCACCATCAACCACAATGGCAAGGTTAAACACGGTGCAACATTGCAGTAACATGTGTAATTGAGTTTTATTGTCTCTATGAGAAATTAATTCCCATCATCAGTATCTAAAAAGAGACAATGTCTCTCTTTGTCCAAAGGACGCGGCCAGATGCTTGGATTCAGGCTCGCACAACTTTGCAGGGGGAATGGTGTGGGGTACAGGACAGATACAGGCTGGCCAGGGGGTTTGGCCTAAATAGAAAGTTTTAAGAAATATTAACAATTACAAACACCCACCCCCACAAGGGCGATTTTAATGGAGTCGGTTGTGAAATATTTGGTTCATTTCCCTCGAGTTTTGTAATTGTACTAATATATATATTCTAAGACAAACACAGTTGTATCAGTGCTTGTTATAATACAGTCTGAGAGAAAGGGGCAGGGGGGGGGGGTAAGAGAGGGTAATGGGGTGAAGAGTGGAAGATAGGGAAGAGGTGAAGGGGTGAAAAAGGAGGAAGAGACCCGGATGAAGCCGGGTAGCTCTTCTATGTGTGTGGAAATGTTGTAGGTTGGAGGTAGGGAAGGTCACCTGGCCTCCCCTACCTCCCCTGGCTACCCAGGGAGAGGTAGGGGAGGAGGGTAAAGAAGAAAAAGGAAGGGAAACAGAGAGGAAACGAAGATGGAAGTGAAGGAAGTTGAGACAATGGAGAGGGTGGGAGGAGGGGTATGTGGAGGGGAAATGTGGAGAGGGGACAAAACGAAGGGTGGAATGGTGGTCGGGGGGGGCGGGAATGGGGGGGTACACTATCCCGGGCACCGCCGGGTGGGGCCGCTCCTAATACGGAGAATTAACCCCTTCCTGTTTTGAATACATCTACGACACCCTATAGTTCCATATGCCACTGTTTCATGTTAGCGAATATCCTCATCTCGTATATCGTCTCTTGTTGGAGAGACAAACCACGTGAAGGAAAGTCGTCAAAACGTCTCAAGGTTACGTCGAAAGCCTAACAGATGAAATAGGTAAACTTTTATACACAGAGCCACCTCCCCAGCGCACCCCCCTCCCTCCCTCAGAGGGGGGAGACCCACCAAAGGCTCATCAACTACTGACGGAGCAGTCAACGCTACAATTAAATTTCCACAAAGCCAGGAGTCCTAGTTCCATTCAATAGGTGTGACGCCATTATTAACTGGATTACCCGGGGAAAAACAACAAAAATTGAGGCGGTGGCGCCCGCCCCCACACCGTCACTTCCCGCGTAAAAAATGTAAACACGTTACGGCCTCCAAAACCGCGGGAAAAATGACAAACTTTTCAAACTGCATTTGGCGCCTCTAAATGAATGATGGGGGGGGGGGGGGGTGAGGGGGGGTCAGCCGGACATTTTTAACACGTTCATTGCCGTTATCTTGAGGTTATCTTGAGATGATTTCGGGGCCTTTTAATGTCCCCGCGGCCCGGTCCTCGACCAGGCCTCCATCCCCAGGAAGCAGCCCGTGACAGCTGACTAACACCCAGGTACCTATTTTACTGCTAGGTAACAGGGGCATAGGGTGAAAGAAACTCTGCCCATTGTTTCTCGCCGGCGCCTGGGATCGAACCCAGGACCATAGGATCACAAGTCCAGCGTGCTGTCCCTGGCCGACCGGCTCCCCGTCCCGACCGGCTCCTCCTCGGCCGTTTAGACAAATATTATCTGAAGTAATTAATATGCTCGAGAATGAAAAAACTAAATATATGGCCAATGGGGACTTTTATATCGTTATATATTGTTCATATATTTAAATGTAATATCAAACACTTCTTTTATAGATTTTAGTATTATGTTTGGAAGTGAGGAAACACAATCACAAAAAAACACCGTTTTGAAACCTACTAACAATCTAATTTGCTTGAATGGTCACAATCAGCTCATTGTGTGGATTGTGGTGACACAATCCTCTCGCCCAAGTTTTAGGTCAAATCCTGACTTATTAAAATCTATGAGTCAGTAAATACTGGAAATCCCAACACCTGGTGCAAGGAGGGATTAATGGGGGATAGTACCCACCCCATCACCAGGTCTGCTGGAGGTCAGGACCCGCCCCATCACCAGGTCTGCTGGAGGTCAGGACCCGCCCCATCACCAGGTCTGCTGGAGGTCAGGACCCGCCCCATCACCAGGTCTGCTGGAGGTCAGGACCCGCCCCATCACCAGGTCTGCTGGAGGTCAGGACCCGCCCCATCACCAGGTCTGTAGCAGGTCAGGACCCGCCCCATCACCAGGTCTGCTGGAGGTCAGGACCCGCCCCATCACCAGGTCTGCTGGAGGTCAGGACCCGCCCCATCACCAGGTCTGCTGGAGGTCAGGACCCGCCCCATCACCAGGTCTGCTGGAGGTCAGGACCCGCCCCATCACCAGGTCTGCTGGAGGTCAGGACCCGCCCCATCACCAGGTCTGCTGGAGGTCAGGACCCGCCCCATCACCAGGTCTGCTGGAGGTCAGGACCCGCCCCATCACCAGGTCTGCTGGAGGTCAGGACCCGCCCCATCACCAGGTCTGCTGGAGGTCAGGACCCGCCCCATCACCAGGTCTGCTGGAGGTCAGGACCCGCCCCATCACCAGGTCTGCTGGAGGTCAGGACCCGCCCCATCACCAGGTCTGCTGGAGGTCAGGACCCGCCCCATCACCAGGTCTGCTGGAGGTCAGGACCCGCCCCATCACCAGGTCTGTAGCAGGTCAGGACCCGCCCCATCACCAGGTCTGCAGCAGGTCAGGACCCGCCCCATCACCAGGTCTGCTGGAGGTCAGGACCCGCCCCATCACCAGGTCTGCAGCAGGTCAGGACCCGCCCCATCACCAGGTCTGCTGGAGGTCAGGACCCGCCCCATCACCAGGTCTGCAGCAGGTCAGGACCCCCCCATCACCAGGTCTGCTGGAGGTCAGGACCCGCCCCATCACCAGGTCTGCTGGAGGTCAGGACCCGCCCCATCACCAGGTCTGCAGCAGGTCAGGACCCGCCCCATCACCAGGTCTGCTGGAGGTCAGGACCCGCCCCATCACCAGGTCTGCAGCAGGTCAGGACCCGCCCCATCACCAGGTCTGCTGGAGGTCAGGACCCACCCCATCACCAGGTCTGCTGGAGGTCAGGACCCGCCCCATCACCAGGTCTGTAGCAGGTCAGGACCCGCCCCATCACCAGGTCTGCTGGAGGTCAGGACCCGCCCCATCACCAGGTCTGCTGGAGGTCAGGACCCGCCCCATCACCAGGTCTGCTGGAGGTCAGGACCCACCCCATCACCAGGTCTGCTGGAGGTCAGGACCCACCCCATCACCAGGTCTGTAGCAGGTCAGGACCCACCCCATCACCAGGTCTGCTGGAGGTCAGGACCCACCCCATCACCAGGTCTGTAGCAGGTCAGGACCCACCCCATCACCAGGTCTGCAGCAGGTCAGGACCCGCCCCATCACCAGGTCTGCTGGAGGTCAGGAACCGCCCCATCACCAGGTCTGTAGCAGGTCAGGACCCGCCCCATCACCAGGTCTGCTGGAGGTCAGGACCCACCCCATCACCAGGTCTGTAGCAGGTCAGGACCCACCCCATCACCAGGTCTGCTGGAGGTCAGGACCCACCCCATCACCAGGTCTGTAGCAGGTCAGGACCCACCCCATCACCAGGTCTGCAGGAGGTCAGGACCCGCCCCATCACCAGGTCCGTAGCAGGTCAGGACCCGCCCCATCACCAGGTCTGCTGGAGGTCAGGACCCGCCCCATCACCAGGTCTGTAGCAGGTCAGGACCCACCCCATCACCAGGTCTGCTGGAGGTCAGGACCCGCCCCATCACCAGATCTGTAGCAGGTCAGGACCCACCCCATCACCAGGTCTGCTGGAGGTCAGGACCCGCCCCATCACCAGGTCTGCAGGAGGTCAGGACCCACCCCATCACCAGGTCTGCTGGAGGTCAGGACCCGCCCCATCACCAGGTCTGTAGCAGGTCAGGACCCGCCCCATCACCAGGTCTGTAGCAGGTCAGGACCCCCCCATCACCAGGTCTGCTGGAGGTCAGGACCCGCCCCATCACCAGGTCTGTAGCAGGTCAGGACCCGCCCCATCACCAGGTCTGCAGCAGGTCAGGACCCGCCCCATTACCAGGTCTGCTGGAGGTCAGGACCCGCCTAATCACCAGGTCTGTAGCAGGTCAGGACCCACCCCATCTCCAGGTCTGCTGGAGGTCAGGACCCGCCCCATCACCAGGTCTGCTGGAGGTCAGGACCCACCCCATCACCAGGTCTGCTGGAGGTCAGGACCCACCCCATCACCAGGTCTGCTGGAGGTCAGGACCCGCCCCATCACCAGGTCTGTAGCAGGTCAGGACCCGCCCCATCACCAGGTCTGCTGGAGGTCAGGACCCGCCCCATCACCAGGTCTGTAGCAGGTCAGGACCCGCCCCATCACCAGGTCTGCTGGAGGTCAGGACCCGCCCCATCACCAGGTCTGTAGCAGGTCAGGACCCGCCCCATCACCAGGTCTGCAGCAGGTCAGGACCCGCCCCATCACCAGGTCTGCTGGAGGTCAGGACCCACCCCATCACCAGGTCTGCAGCAGGTCAGGACCCACCCCATCACCAGGTCTGCAGCAGGTCAGGACCCGCCCCATCACCAGGTCTGCTGGAGGTCAGGACCCGCCCCATCACCAGGTCTGTAGCAGGTCAGGACCCACCCCATCACCAGGTCTGCTGGAGGTCAGGACCCGCCCCATCACCAGGTCTACAGCAGGTCAGGACCCACCCCATCACCAGGTCTGCTGGAGGTCAGGACCCGCCCCATCACCAGGTCTGCAGCAGGTCAGGACCCGCCCCATCACCAGGTCTGTAGCAGGTCAGGACCCACCCCATCACCAGGTCTGCTGGAGGTCAGGACCCGCCCCATCACCAGGTCTGTAGCAGGTCAGGACCCGCCCCATCACCAGGTCTGCTGCAGGTCAGGACCCGCCCCATCACCAGGTCTGCTGCAGGTCAGGACCCGCCCCATCACCAGGTCTGTAGCAGGTCAGGACCCGCCCCATCACCAGGTCTGTAGCAGGTCAGGACCCGCCCCATCACCAGGTCTGCTGCAGGTCAGGACCCGCCCCATCACCAGGTCTGTAGCAGGTCAGGACCCGCCCCATCACCAGGTCTGTAGCAGGTCAGGACCCGCCCCATCACCAGGTCTGCTGCATGTCAGGACCCGCCCCATCACCAGGTCTGCTGGAGGTCAGGACCCGCCCCATCACCAGGTCTGTAGCAGGTCAGGACCCGCCCCATCACCAGGTCTGCTGCAGGTCAGGACCCGCCCCATCACCAGGTCTGCTGCAGGTCAGGACCCGCCCCATCACCAGGTCTGTAGCAGGTCAGGACCCACCCCATCACCAGGTCTGCTGGAGGTCAGGACCCGCCCCATCACCAGGTCTGCAGGAGGTCAGGACCCGCCCCATCACCAGGTCTGCTGGAGGTCAGGACCCACCCCATCACCAGGTCTGCTGGAGGTCAGGACCCGCCCCATCACCAGGTCTGCTGGAGGTCAGGACCCGCCCCATCACCAGGTCTGCTGGAGGTCAGGACCCGCCCCATCACCAAGTCGACGCTCGTCCAGGTTCTCCCAAAAAATGTTAATGGGTCAATTAAGGCAATTAAGCGATCAGTGACTCGTTGTACAGTAGTTACCTAAAGTTGGGAAGCCGGCCGGGCTTGGAGTGAGGGCGGACAGGTTGGAGGCTTGGAGTGAGGGTCTGGGAAGCCCGCCCTCCAAGTTAGGTGACCACACGTGCTCACACACACACACACACACACACACACACACACACACACACACACACACACACACACACACACACACACACACACACACACTTTAACAATAGAACGATGTACAGTCCCTGCACTTGGAGAGGCAGCAAACCAGGAGGCCATGGAAGGGTTCGAAATTACCAGAGATGAGGTTAAAGAGGCCAGTTAAGTCCAGGGGCCAGATTCACGAAGCAGTTACGCAAGCACTTACGAACCTGTACATCATTTCTCAATCTTTGGCGGCTTTGTTTACAATTATTAAACATTTAATGAGCTCCGAAGCACCAGGAGGCTGTTTATAACAATAACAACAGTTGATTGGAAAGTTTTCTTGCTTGTAAACAGTTTAATAAATGTAACCAAAGCCGTCAGAAATCGAGGAAAGATGTACACGTTCGTAAGTACTTGCGTAACTGCTTCGTGAGTCTGACCCCAGATCTGTTGGATCTGGACTTGAGGAAGGCTGTTGGCCCGGACGGAATCTCACCATGGGTATTGAAAGAGTGTGCAGAATCACTTTGCTTGCCACTCTCCATAGCGTATAGTCGGTCACTGGAGATGGGAGACCTACCAAAAATATGGAAGACGGCTAATGTAGTACCAATATACAAAAAGGGTGACAGGCAAGAGGCACTGAACTACAGGCCAGTGTCCTTAACTTGTATACCATACAAGGTGATGGAGAAGATTGTAAGAAAAAACCTAGTAACACATCTGGAGAGAAGAGACTTCGTGACAATCCATCAACATGGGTTCAGGGAGGATAAATCTTGCCTCACTGGCTTAATAGAATTAATCGACCAGGTGACAAAGATTAAGCAAGAAAGAGAAGGTTGTGCAGACTGCATTTTCTGGGACAGTAGGAAAGCCTTTGACACAGTACCCCATAAAGGCTGGTGCATAAGATGGAGAAACAGGCAGAAGTAACTGGTAGGGCGCTCCAGTGGATAAGGGAGTACCTAAGCAATAGGAAGCAGAGAGTTACGGTGAGGGGTGAGACTTCAGATTGGCGTGAAGTCACCAGTGGAGTCCCTCAGGGATTTGTATTCGGACTTTTCCTGTTTCTGATATATGTAAACGATCTACCGGAGAGTATAGACTCATTCCTCTCAATGTTTGCTGATGATGCCAAAATTATGAGAAGGATTAAGATAGAGAAGGACAGCTTGAGGCTTCAAGAAGACCTGGACAAACCGAAGGAATGGTCCAACGGAACCAAAGAGCCAGAACACCCCCGCAAGCACAACTAGGCGAGTACAACTAGGTTAGAAACACACACACACACACACACACACACACACACCTGTATGGACAGGCTAAATAGACAGGCTATTTAACACAAGGGGCACACGCACTAGGGGACACAGGTGGAAACTGAGTGCCCAAATGAGCCATAGAGATATTAGAAAGAACTTTTTTATTGGGCCGGGACAAACCTGCTTACAGCCTCCTGACACTTTTGGGTGACATAGTCCATCATGTCTTGTACGGACTTGGTTCTGAGTTCTGTGTCCCATGGTATATCCCATAGGAATTTATTCATCTCCTCATAGTTTCCCTTTCGGTACGCCAGCCCTTTGGTTCCCAGTTCTTTTTTGGGGGTGATAATTCCTAGCTCAACCATTTACTCAAAGCTCAATACACTATGATCACTCATTCCCAAGGGGGCTTCCAACTTGTGTGTGTGTGTGTCGTGTGTGCGTGCGTGCGTGTGCGCGCGTGCGTGTGTGTGTGTGCGTGCGAGTGCGCGCGATTGGGTGGCTACATATTTTACTAAATTATTATTGAATTCCTCTCCCTCTATATCTCTTTGTACATCCATCCACCTCCCTCCTTCTCCTTCCCCATCTACTTCCTCCCCTCCTCTACACCCTCCCCCCCCCCTCCCCCATTCCCCACCGATCAAGTTAAACCATCAGGTTCAGCTGGGAACAGGTTAATTAACCCACTTACCCACTCATTATCTCTCATAATTGCCTCCCTCCTACAAAAATTCACTCACTAACAAATCGACACAAACTTTCCGGTTATTCCTCTGGTCAAGAAATTAGTTAATTAACCTCCCACGGTCCAAAATTTAATTAAAATCCTATTTTAAAATAATTTTGGGTGTGGCACCTTTGAACGTAAACAAAAGAATTGCCAAATCGCTCCATAACTCAAGGTTATTATTCTTATTAACAACCTCGTAGTGATCCGGAGCTCATAAACTGTTTGGTCTATTTAGATTTAAATTTAAACAAGATTTAGTAAACTTGTGTTTACTAAATCTAAACAAGCCTCCCTTCCCCGCCTTCACATGATTGGGGAAAGATGTACAGGTTTCGTAAATGGTTGATGACTCTTGGGATATAAGTATTTGTGCCTTCATATTTTGTTGCCTGTTGAGTGCCTTCATATTCTACTGTTTAAGAACCCAATATTGACTCTTAACAGTTTAAATACTAAATATAATTTACAGTGATTGGTAAATCTTTTAGCTTTTATAGTGTAAATCATTTGAATGAATACGTAAGAATGTTTTAAAGCAAATGTATTGTGTGTGTGTGTGTGTGTGTGTGTGTGTGTGTATATATATATATATATATATATATATATATATATATATATATATATATATGTGTGTGTGTGTGTGTGTGTGTGTGTGTGTGTGTGTGTGTGTGTGTGTGTGTTGTTGAATGTGACCGAAAAAGTAAGATTAATAATTCTAACACGAATTTTTTCAATATTTCTTATGTTTTTCTTCACTGTCGATGCTAATAAAATTATCAATTCTGTAAAATTCATTTTATATTAATGGTCTGACGCCTAGAAGCGTTTCGTAAGGGCTTCTTACATTCCCAAAGACTTCTTTACACTTAACACTACACTTATGAACTACATTTATGCTACACTCGATGAACTGTGCATCAAACACGTGACATAACCCTCGCTTTTTATTGAACATAAGAACAAAGGTAACTGCAGAAGGCCTGTTGGCCCATACGAGGCAGCTCCTATTTATAACCACCCAATCCCACTCATATAAGTGTCCAACCCATGCTTGAAACAATCGAGGGATCCCGCCTCCACCACGTTACGCGGTAATTGGTTCCACAAATCAACAACCCTGTTACCGAACCAGTATTTACCCAAGTCTTTCCTAAATCTAAACTTATCCAATTTATACCCATTGTTTCGTGTTCTGTCTTGTGTTGATACTTTTAATACCCTATTAATATCCCCTTTGTTATGTCCATTCATCCACTTATAAACTTCTATCGTGTCACCCCTAACTCTTCGCCTTTCCAGTGAATGCAATTTAAGCTTTATTAATCTTTCTTCATATGAAAGATTTCTAATTTGGGGAATTAACTTAGTCATCCTACGCTGGACACGTTCAAGTGAATTTATATCCATTCTATAATATGGCGACCAAAACTGAACTGCATAATCTAAATGGGGCCTAACCAGAGCAAGATATAGCTTGAGAACCACACCAGGTGTCTTGTTACTAACGCTTCGGTTAATAACTCCCAGTGTCCTATTTGCCTTATTACGAACATTCATGCATTGATCCTTTTGTTTTAAATTCTTACTAATCTAAACTCCTAGATCCCTTTCGCAATCCGACTTCGCAATCTCAACACCATCTAGCTCGTATCTTGTAACTCTATCATCATTACCTAGCCTCAGAACTTTACATTTATCAGCATTAAACTGCATCTGCCAGTCTTTTGACCATTTCAAAACCCTATCTAGATCAACTTGAAGTGATACCGAGTCTTCTTTCGTGTTAATTTCCCTACCGATTTTTGTATCATCTGCAAATTTGCAAATGTTGCTACTCAAACCTAAATTTAAATCATTTATATATATTATAAACACCAGAGGTCCCAGGACAGAGCCTTGAGGCACTCCACTTACAACATTTTCCCACTCTGACTTGACTCCATTTATACTAACTCTGTTTTCTTTGATATAGCCATGCCCTAATCCAGCTTAATATAGCACCCCCAATACCATGAGCCTCTATTTTTTTTAATCAGTCTTTCATGTGGCACTGTATCAAAAGTTTGCTAAAGTCAAGGTACACAACATCACAATCCTTACCACTATCAACTGCCTCAACTATGCTGGAATAAAAAGATAACAAATTTGTTAAACATGAACGGCCATTTGTAAAACCAAAATTGGTTTGGGTGAGGTATATATTGGGTGAGGTGGGTAAATGAGAATGGAAGTAACTGCAGAGGACCTATTGGCCCATACGGGACATTGAAGTGGGTAGAATATAGTTGTGCATTAATTGGCTATTGATTGCTGGTGTTGACTTTTTGATATGTAGTGCCTCGCTCTTTTATGGTTGATTAGATATGGACTCCATGCTGGAGCTGCATACTCCATTATTGGTCTGACATATGTGGTATACAAGGTTCTGAATGATTCCTTACACAAGTTTCTGAAGGCAGTTCTTATGCTTCGCCAGCTCTCGTTGCCTCTTACCTGTTCGTCTCGATTGTATCATTTTGATGTGGGCTTCAGGGGCATGTTCTGGTGTGTTATATCAATCGCCAATCTCGTCTTTCATCCTACTCCTGGGGATATTCTCTCCCAGCTGGTTACCTTGTTTTTGGCCATCCAGCATCCTACTAAGTCCGCTAACTTTTCACGTTTCTACTTGCTCGAGTTAAACTCTAGTAACCATTTGTTGGACCAGGTTTTCAGTTCAGTCTGCCCCGTTTTCGTAGTCTCATGTTATCCTCCTGTCTTGATCCTCATAATTTTTACATCACTACATCGCAGCGTCGCGAGAGTAATGAGTCTATACTTTCTGGAGATCTTCACGTATATCAAAACAGGATGGGTCCGAGTAAAGATGTGCACCAGTCCTTTTTTCGCACCAATCACTGCTCCGATCTACCTTGCATTGTTACAAGTTAGAACTCTGGCCTGTAGTTTGAGGCCTCCTGCCCTATCCCCCTTTTTGTATATCCCCCCTTTTGTATATTTCTGTTGTTTGTTAACAAACAAACACAGAAATCATTGATAGGTAAAGCGATAGCAGGATGCTCGACATCA
>WNGS01000690.1:882785-893643 GCA_020271785.1 Procambarus virginalis | reverse complement strand
TGTATCTTCCCATTTTCTGTATTTTCTCATTTTCTTTTTCTTCCCAATTTTGTTTAAATTAAATTTTTAAATTTTGCCCCCGAGGGGCGAGTTTATTGGGCAGCGTCACTCATCTTGTGAGTGGACACACTGCCATAGTGACAGTATTGGGCAGCGCCACTCATCCTGTGAGTGAACACACCGCCATAGTGACAGTATTGGGCAGCGTCACTCATCCTGTGAGTGGACACACTGCCATAGTGACAGTATTGGGCAGCGTCACTCATCCTGTGAGTGGACACACCGCCGTAGTGACAGTATTGGGCAGCGTCACTCATCCTGTGAGTGGACACACCGCCGTAGTGACAGTATTGGGCAGCGTCACTCATCCTGTGAGTGGACACACCGCCGTAGTGACAGTATTGGGCAGCGTCACTCATCCTGTGAGTGGACACACCGCCATAGTGACAGTATTGGGCAGCGCCACTCATCCTGTGAGTGGACACACCGCCATAGTGACAGTATTGGGCAGCGCCACTCATCCTGTGAGTGGACACACCGCCATAGTGACAGTATTGGGCAGCGCCACTCATCCTGTGAGTGAACACACTGCCATAGTGACAGTATTGGGCAGCGCCACTCATCCTGTGAGTGGACACATCACCATAGTGACAGTATTGGGCAGCGCCACTCATCCTGTGAGTGGACACACCACCATAGTGACAGTATTGGGCAGCGCCACTCATCCTGTGAGAGGACACACCGCCATAGCAGCATGTACAACACTCCCCAATAGGAAGAAAACCCGCTGGGTTGTTCATCCTGTCACTTGTACCCAGACACAGCTGGGACTTGCTTAACTGTCTCAAGTGAACAGCTCCTTAAACAAGAAGATTAACATCTATCAACCCTTAAAATCTTACGTTATCTTGCGGGTGCAAAATGTGAGAATCTTTTAAGAACAGTATCAATATTTAGCAGATAGTGTTTTCCTAACTCAAACAATGTAGGGTTTATTATTCTACACATGTTTCTAATGACTCTCAGGTGTTCACATTCACGTAGATAGTGGTCAAGGCGGTGTCCATCACTCTCACCACAGATTCTGCAACTTCGCTGATCAACTGTTGTTTCCATTCCGAATCTCCATGGATATTTGTATCCAAGACGGATTCTCGCTATTACTGATTCTCTCCCACGTCCTCCTCTTCGGCCATAATGATTGGGATTGCCAGCTGCAACCATGTTGTACCATCGTACAGATTCACTGGTTTGTGCTTCTATCCTCCTTTCCTCAGTTACCTTGTCACGGTGATGTTGACTGACAATACCTCTAATTTGTAGCAGTCTTAGGTATGAAGTATTCAATATGGTCTCCTTCAGCGCCTTCAGCAGCCAGCACATCTGCTCGTTCATTTCCACATATCCCAACATGTGAAGGGATCCACAGGTACCATCTGGGAGGTGAAATCCAGCAAGAGTCAAACAGAGAGAAAGATCTGGGGGTTGATATCACACCGAACCTGTCCCCAGAGGCCCACATCAAAAGAATATCATCAGCAGCATATGCTAGACTGGCCAACATAAGAACTGCCTTTAGAAACTTGTGTAAGGAATCTTTCAGAACCCTGTATACCACTTATGTAAGACCAATCCTGGAGTATACAGCTCCAGCCTGGAGTCCATACCTAGTTAAACACAAGACAAAGTTAGAGAAGATTCATCGGTAAGCCACTAGGCTCGTCCCGGAACTGAGAGGAATGAGCTACGAGGAAAGGCTAAAGGAGCTGAACCTCACATCCCTGGAAAACAGAAGAATAAGGGGAGACATGATAACCACCTACAAAATTCTCAGGGGAATTGACAGGGTGGACAAAGGCAAACTCTTCAGCACAGGTGGGACACGAACAAGGGGACACAGGTGGAAACTTAATACCCAGATGAGTCCATTTCCATTCATTGCATATTAGACCAAGAACTGCGTTCTAGCTATTAGGTACAATATATATATATATATATATATATATATATATATATATATATATATATATATATATATATATCACTAAGAACTCTTTGACCCGGCCAGGATTCGAACCCATGCCGTCCAGGATCACCCTAAACGTACACAGTACTGTGACCACCGCACCAATGATCGTTCATTGGTGCGGTGGTCACAGTACTGTGTACGTTTAGGGGTGATCCTGGACGGCATGGGTTCGAATCCTGGCCGGGTCAAAGAGTTCTTAGTGATATATGGCTTGCGCGTTCATGCAGCTTTCTCACATATATATATATATATATATATATATGTATATATATATATATATATATATATATATATATATATATAATAAATACACATCTTGTACATTTTAGATAAGTAAAAGAAATAAATACATGGAAACTATTAGGCCATTATATTTTAATGGCCTATTTAATGGCCAAAAAACTATTATTTTTGCATCATTTCTTCCCGTTTTCTACTACGCTCATTTTCTTCATAAACTATTGTAAAAAAAAGCGAGGCGTCGGCGGCACTAATGGTAGGCATAAAAGCCTTTTCCCTAATGGTTCTGTAACGACGCGAAGCCAGACAGCCGAGAATTTATCATTAGCTTAATGTACAGAGTGTGGGCTTCTTCAGCCTACTGTATGGTGTTTTTTATGCCTATTGTATTGTTCTGAAATGTTTTTGAGAGTATTTTTCAATGTCTGTATTGTTGTATTTTGTTTGCCAACTGTATTGTTGGTTTGTGTAGTGTTGTAGTAGGTGTATTAACTGTTTTTATTGTTGTATATGTCATGCTATGTGGGGTGGCCGGCTGGCCACGGGTCTCTCTCCCCCCCTCCCCTTCTCTCTCTCTCTCTCATCTCTCAACCAATATCACCCCTCTCCTCTACCTCTTCCTTCTCCTTCCCTCTCTCCTTCTTTCTCAACCCTCTCCCTCATCTCCCCATCTCATCCCCTTTTTCCACATCTATCTTTCTCTCGTTCCCTCTATTCTTCCGCCTCATCCAACATTCCTTTCTCATGCCCCTTCTCTATCTTCCCTTCTCCTGCTCTCTCTCTCCTCCCCCCTTTCTCTCGCCTATTCGGAAAGTTTAATACTATTTTTGTATTAACAAATGAGGTACATAAGCCAAGAGCTACCTGCCCTAGACTATATGAAGGGGAGTATACAGTGTGTCAAGAAGTGCTACGTCTGGAGGAATGTAGCAGGTGCTTAGTGATGGACAGGTGTTATAACAGGTGCTGAGTGAAGGACAGGTGTTATAACAGGTGCTGAGTGATGGACAGGTGTTATAACAGGTGCTGAGTGATGGACAGGTGTTATAACAGGTACTGAGTGATGGACAGGTGTTATAACAGGTGCTAAGTGAAGGACAGGTGTTATAACAGGTGCTGAGTGATGAACAGGTGTTATAACAGGTGCTTAGTGATGGACAGGTGTTATAACAGGTGCTAAGTGAAGGACAGGTGTTATAACAGGTGCTGAGTGATGGACAGGTGTTATAACAGGTGCTGAGTGATGGACAAGTGTTATAACAGGTGCTGAGTGATGGACAGGTGTTATAACAGGTGCTTAGTGAAGGACAGGTGTTATAACAGGTGCTAAGTGATAGACAGGTGTTATAACAGGTGCTAAGTGAAGGACAGGTGTTATAACAGGTGCTTAGTGATGGACAGGTGTTATAACAGTGCTGAGTGATGGACAGGTGTTTAACAGGTGCTGAGTGAAGGACAGGTGTTATAACAGGTGCTGAGTGATGGACAGGTGTTATAACAGGTGCTAAGTGAAGGACAGGTGTTATAACAGTGCTAGTGAAGGACAGGTGTTATAACAGGTGCTAAGTGAAGGACAGGTGTTATAACAGGTGCTAAGTGAAAGACAGGTGTTATAACAGGTGCTGAGTGATGGACATGTGTTATAACAGGTGCTGAGTGATGGACAGGTGTTATAACAGGTGCTGAGTGATGGACAGGTGTTATAGCAGGTGCTGAGTGATGGACAGGTGTTATAATAGGTGCTTAGTGATGGACAGGTGTTATAACAGGTGCTAAGTGAAGGACAGGTGTTATAACAGGTGCTGAGTGAAGGACAGGTGTTATAACAGGTGCTAAGTGATGGACAGGTGTTATAACAGGTGCTGAGTGATGGACAGGTGTTATAACAGGTGCTAAGTGAAGGACAGGTGTTATAACAGGTGCTTAGTGAAGGACAGGTGTTATAACAGGTGCTAGTGAAGGACAGTGTTATAACAGGTGCTAAGTGAAGGACAGGTGTTATAACAGGTGCTGAGTGATGGACAAGTGTTATAACAGGTGCTTAGTGAAGGACAGGTGTTATAACAGTGCTGAGTGAAGGACAGGTGTTATAACAGGTGCTTAGTGAAGGACAGGTGTTATAAACAGGTGCTGAGTGAAGGACAGGTGTTATAACAGGTGCTAAGGTGAAGGACAGGTGTTATAACAGGTGCTGAGTGATGGACAAGTGTTATAACAGGTGCTTAGTGAAGGACAGGTGTTATAACAGGTGCTGAGTGATGGACAGGTGTTATAACAGGTGCTTAGTGATGGACAGGTGTTATTATAACAGGTGCTAAGTGAAGGATAGGTGTTATAACAGGTGTCTTATGTTACAGGTGCGTGAACCAGGTGAGTCTTGAAAACCTGCTCGGCACCTCCCTCTCACCTACATATTAGTGTGTACTTTCCCGCTTCCTCCCTGTTCCATCCCTCCAAAGGGAGGGGAAGGTGGGAGGGAGTTCCGTCTCCCTTCCCTTCCTCTCTTCCTCCCTCCCCCCAACAATCCGTCTCCCTCAGCGGGTTATTGTACTTGACACACACCAAAAGCAACAATCCACACATTGTTTGGGATACATTTTATACGCAGAAAAAAGAAACTCGCAGTTTAATTGTCAATATTTACCATAGACAATAGGCGCTGTAGCGGAGAGAGGCCGCTGGCCCCCCCCCCCCTCTCTCTCTCTCTCTCTCTCTCTCTCTCTCTCTCTCTCTCTCTCTCTCTCTCTCTCTCCTCTTCTCTCTCTCTCTCTCTCTTCAATATATATATGACAAGATTAATCTTCGTATTTAGTAATATTAGACAGAGCTGTCAAATCCTTGCAATGATAATTATATTGGTTGCAAAACACATTCCCATTAGTTTCAGTCGTGAAAAACATTATTGACGTCATACGTACTGACCTCCAGTAACCCTGGTTAATAAGACCTGGGGACCGGGCCGCGGGAACGCTAAGCTCCGAAATCATTGCAAGGTAAAGTAACCTCTCACACGGTAGTGCGGCGCTTAAATATCTTAAATAAATAAATTAATAAAAATAATTTAATTTAGTTAATAATTAATTTAATTAATACAAAAAAAATAAATTAAATATTTTAAATATCTATCTCCAGCTTAAATATCACTGTGTAAAATAATATAAATTTGCCTCAAATTAAAGGTTATAAAAAAGCGTTAAGTTTTGAGTCTGATGCATTTCCAGCCACTCAATACCAAAACAATCGCAAACCCCAACTTGAGAAAGTTGGAAAATCTCAGAGAGGTGCCATAAAGTTCAGGGTATAGGAGCGATACAGTAATTAGAAGACAGTCGGGACTTTGTCTCAAGTTGAAAGGAAGATCATTGTATCGACTGAATATAACGACACATTATGGAATGTCCATTTCTTCATGACAGGTAGGATCCAATCATAACTTGAAGCGGTTTAGGGACAGTCGTGGAAAATCAGGTACCGTCATGGAGGTTCAGGGGACAGTCGAGCAGGTTCAGGGACAGTCGTGGAGGTTCAGAGGCAGTCGTGAAGGTTCAGGAACAGTTCTGGAGCTTCAGGGGACAGTCGTGGAGGCTTTAGGGACAGTCGTGGAGGTCCAGAGGCAGTCGTGAAGGTTCAGGAACAGTTCTGGAGCTTCAGGGACAGTCGTGGAGGTCCAGAGGCAGTCGTGAAGGTTCAGGAACAGTTCTGGAGCTTCAGGGGACAGTCGTGGAGGTTCAGGAACAGTTCTGGAGCTTCAGGGGACAGTCGTGAAGGCTCAGGAACAGTTCTGGAGCTTCAGGGACAGTCGTGGAGGCTTAGGGACAATCGTTGATGCAGGCGCCGCTGATGGCACAGACGGAGTTGGCCCAGTCGCAGATTTTGGCATTGGGGTTGAAGAGCGTCCCCTCCGGACACACCTCCTCCGTGGCGTCGTATCCGTTCTCCGTGTTCTGCAGAGAACAAGTTTTGGTTTTAAGGATAACAGTAACAAAAGTGAGAATATGTATTCCGTCGATACCTCTATCCAATGGGTCCCAGCGCATTGTGGTATTCTCCATAATGAACTAGTAGATCAACTAGCCAAAGCAATGCACAACACACCTCGCATTACCCGTCATCCAATTCCCCATGTTGCACGTAAAGGAGCCTCAAAAATGCCATCACCCAAGATTTTGCGGCGAAATGGAAAACGTTATGCTCACCTTTGCACTATGGGTCCATAAAAAAGAAATGGGAAACTTGGAAACATGTCAGATATAAAAGCAGAGAAATTGATATAGCGATGACCAGATTAAGGCTGGGACATACCAAACTAGCAGCACACAGCTCTAAGTACAGAACAGACATCAACGAACTCTGCATCCACTGTCAGGTTCCTGAAACAGTCGAACACTATCTCCTTCACTGCTTCCGACATTATAGTGCCGGAGTAAATCTCAAACAAGTACTTATTTCACTTAAAATACCCTTTACCATCGAGCATATATTAGGAGGCGGTGACCACTCGTTACAAGAAAAATACCAAATAGTCAAAGCACTGGCTAAATATCTCCAGTCGACCAACAAATTGGGCCACATCTGACCCGCGCCACATTTATACCTGGCGCCACCAACAGCTAAACACAGAAAACAACTGCCTCGTCGCAGTACCAAGGATCAGCTGAGACCATAAACACAACACTAGGGTGCGGCAAGTCTCGCTCTAACTCACACCTCTGTTCTAGTCGCCGCTCCTCTGTCTACACCACAACGCAACAAGCACTTTTGAAACTCTTATCATCCTCAAGATAAACGCCTCTACCAACATCTGTACTGGTGCAGTCATCGGGAGGACAAACCCTTCATGCAAACTGCACCTACTATCAAGAAGAAGAAGATTCCGTTGCAAATCACTCACACGGTAATTTCCCCAGATGCTAATCTTCTCTGGTGATAGGACTAATTTCTTCTGGGTGAAATTCTTTTCACCCAGAATCCTGTCTCCAGGTTCCTAGGTCTTAATTTTTCTCTTGACGCCAATACGACATTTCTCCGGATGCTAATTCAGATTACGAAAACAATATATTTAAGAACTGACGCAAGGTAGGTTATGTGAATGACATTTACTCACTTTTGGTCTCACTCATGAGCAAAACCGATTGGGCTTCCAGCATACTGACTGATTGGGCTCCAGCATACTGACTGATTGGGCTACCAGCATACTGACTGATTGGGCTACCAGCATGCTGACTGATTGGGCTTCCAGCAAGCTGATTGATTTGATTTCCAGTATACTGACTGATTGGATTTCTAGCCTGCTAACTGATTGGTCATCCAACGTGCTAACTGACTGGACTTCCAGCACACCAAATGACCTGGGTTCTAGTATGTCAGTTGGTAGTAATCGCTAACCAGTGTTCACAAAGATCACGGCAAGTAACCACTATATTACCTCTCTGACCCATTACCAATGGGTCACGGGAGCCATTGGTAATGATGATATCGGAGCTTCGTTGTGTCCCGTTATGTAAACAACATTTACCAGATTTGAAGTTTTCTTAGAATTTTTATATTGTTGTGGGTAGAGCAGTGTGTGCTATTTGTAGAACGCTCCAGGGGGTACTAATGTAAAAAGAGAGTGGTACTCACCGGGGCACAGAGGTAGTAGTGGTGGCAGTTGTCGGGGTCAGTGTTGAGGCCGGGCTGCTCACACACACCGTCAGGAGGGGGAGGTCCTCGAGTGGTGGTGGAGGGGGTGGTCGGAGCATCAGGATCCTGTGGAGGAAAAGTATATTAGAATATATAATTATAATACAATGTGTCAGGGGCCCTAAGCAGCTATTGTGTATCTATATAGATATCATCATCATCATTTACTAATAGGAAACAGAGACATGGAATGAAAGAAAATGCTGCCAAAATGTTTTTGTTCGGAACTATAGAATCCGGAAGTTGTTGCTAAGAATCGTCGTTCACATTTGACCACAGAGCGAGCCCTCAAATCGGATGAGGATTATGGTGGAGCTGTGGTTATAATCCTTGAGGAGGATGGTGGTAGAGATTCATCACTTGAGACCAATACTTATGTGGAGTGGAGATATAGAATTGTACTAATTGATTTAGATATAAATGTAAATGGAAAAGTTACAAATTATATTTTCTGCTCACTGTATATGAGGACGGGCGGAGAGAGCATGCGTACCTGCCCAAGGTGCACTTCAGGACACTCCCCCCCCTCCCTCACCCAACCACTTGGGCTAGACGGTAGAGCGACGGCCTTGCTACAGGCAGGTCGGCGTTCAATCCCCGACGATCCAAGTGGTTGGGCACCATTCCTTTCCCCCGTCCCATCCCATACCCTTATCCTGACCCCTTCCAAGTGCTATATAGTCATAATGGCTTGGCGCTTTCTCCTGATAATACCTTCCCTTCCCTTCTCCCTCCGTATTCTCCCCCCCCCCCCTAACATCCCCGGGTATCCCAGAGAGTGTTCCAGTCATCTAGTAGGGCAAGGTTCATGATGGAACCTTGCCTTTCAAATAATACAGCGTATTTGGATGGAAAAATCCCCATTGAACAAAATACGGCATACTATGAATCATGAATGCTCACAAATTACCACTGTTTCTATGTGTAATCGGTTAGGTTAGATAAACTTTTGCCCTTTATAAACTTTTGTCCATTGTGGCAACTCAAGCAGACGGGCTGCATGATGATCCATGGAGAGAGAGAAAGCTCTTAACCCTTTCACTGCTCAAACCGCCATATGTGATTTTTCCCATTTGATTTGTTAACTGTTTTGACCCACCTCGACAAAAGACTTTTGAATAGCAGCTCCATTAAGGGGTTAGCCTGGTAGCAAAAGCCAGACGTCACCTGCTGTACATACCAATGCAAACCAAATAAAAAATTATTATTCAAGAGGCAGAACTTACAGCAGTAGTGGTGGGTGGGGTGGGAGGAGTGGGAATGACTTCGCCCGTGAAGGTCTCCCGCAAAGTCTTGATGAGGTCGAAGGGGCGGTCGTTGCAGATGGCGCGGAAGTCGTCTGTCTCCAGGCTCCAGACCATCATACCAGCGAGGTTCATGCTCTTAGCATAGCTGGCCTGCACAAGTAAGAAACTCGATAAGAGATCTGAAGCCTGCCACTTTAGATATCCTTAGATCCTAATAAACTGATACAGCAAAGACAAAACTGTATTCAGGCCAGTCTGAAAGAGAAAGTGTTTCTTAATGAAACTCTATTTCTTGATTCCAGTTCTGTCCTGTACCTTGACTACGCAAGAGTCGTGGTCATCGTAGGAGCACCAGATCCTCTCGTGGTTGTAGCTGTAGGTGTAAGGCTCGTCCATGCCCGGCGCAATCTCTACCACCCAGTCACCCTCGTTCTTCTGGAACTCGCAGATCTGTAACAGATAGACTTGAGAGTTAAGTATGATGGTCTTTCTGGCATTTGGTATTGTTGAAAAGATTATAGGTCTCCCACTATCACCAAGGCTGCAACAATTGCAATGAACATCACGCGTGGTCGAGCTGTTCCTTACCTCGTTATAGCCCAAGAACCCGGGGCTCCTGGTGTAGGGTCCTGCGGGTCCTGGGTTGCTAGCCGGGGCGTAGTAGCCGTTCTCATCAGTGTTGTAGTCCAGCTTCCAGCAGCGGCCATAGAGAGGTACGCCCAGGGCGATCTTGGTGCTCGGCATTCCTCCGTCAATCCAGTACCTCACAGCGAAGTCCTGCGCAAACACACACACCATAAAGGGCCTTAGAGCGATGAATCTATTAATATTAGCATCATGATGAATATAACAGCATATATATTTTTTAAGTTATGGGTCCCCAACATCACCGACTTTCGATTTGAACTTGGATTTCTCGAATCACAAGAACCTGGGAAAATATCGCCGAAGTATATAATTGAAAACTAAATGGTTACACAGCTTCCAAGTAACTGTTTCTTGAAAACAATGACACAATTCATTGTACATACTAGTAATATATGTGTTTATAAGTCGCCTTTATAAGGCAATTAATTTTTTAGGTCCACAACTCCAGAAGTACTGACGTCGACGCAGTTGACTGACCTGGTTGAGGTAGACATTGTCGCCGGTGTCTTCAGGGTACTGGTAGAGGCCAGACTGGTGGTGGGTGTAGGTGTCCCAGGCACCGTGCAGGTCGTACGCCATCAGGTTGATGAGGTCAAGATTGTCTGCCATGGCGGGGATGTCGTAGGCGGGGTCAATGGTCAGCTTACCGGCGGACACGGCGGCCGTCAGGATCATACCGTTGGCGTGCAGCCCGTTGTACAAGTCTGACAGGAGGCTGATGAAGTTGACCTGTGGACACCACACACACAACGTCTCAATACTGTTGCTTCCTCCTGAGGAGACCTGCCTTGTCTGTCAGTTCCTGTGATCCATTAAGAGTCTAACAGTTTACCAGACATCCTCTCGGGTCAGTTGGACCATTCAGTCTCTTTTAACACCTAGAATAATCTAGATAAGGACAAGTCTGTTAGATTCCGTTAAATCTATATACAAAATACCCCATAATTCATTGTATTTAAGTTACAATAGAGATATAAGTGGTATACCATCCGCCGGCTGTCCTCCACGCTGG
>WNGS01000690.1:859078-881785 GCA_020271785.1 Procambarus virginalis | reverse complement strand
GTGGGGTACTGTGGGGTACTGTGGGTAGCTCGTGGGGAACTGTGAGGGACTGGTGGGGGTACTGTGGGGTACTGTGGGGTACTGTGGGGTACTGTGGGGAAGTACTGTGGGTACTGTGGGTACTGTGGGGTACTGTGGTTGGTACTGTGGGACTGTGGGGTACTGTGTGGTACTGTGGGGACTGTGGAGTGAACTGTGGGGAGACTGTGGGGTACTGTGGGGAACTGTGGGGTGACTGTGGGGAATGTAGGTACTGTGGCGAATCTGTGGGGTACTGTGGGGTACTGTGGGGAACTGTGGAGACTGGGGGGAACTGTGAGGGACTGTGGGGAACTGTGGGGTACTGTGGTCGTGGGGAACTGTGGACGTGGGGAGGGAACTGTGGGGTACTGTGGGGTACTGTGGGGGTACTGTGGGGTACTGTGGGGCTACTGTGGGGGTCTGTGGGGAGACTGTGGGGAACTGTGGGTAGTACTGATGGGGTACTGTGGGGTGCTGTGGAGTACTGTGGGGAACTGTGGAGTACTGTGGGGTACTGTGGGTACTGTGGGGTACTGTGGGGAACTGTAGGGGAACTGTGGGGTACTGTGGGGTACTGTTGGATACTGTGGGGTACTGTGGGGTACTGTGGGGTACTGTGGGGTACTGATGGGGTACTGTGGGGATACTGTGACGGGAGTACTGTGGGGAACTGTGGGTACTGTGGGCAACTGTGGGGACCTGGAACTGTGGGGAACTGTGGAGGTACTGTGGGGTACTGTGGGGTACTGTGGGTACTGTGGGGTGCTGTGGAGTACTGTGGGGAACTGTGGAGTACTGTGGGGTACTGTGGGGTACTGTGGGTACTGTGGGGTACTGTGGGGTACTGTGGGGAACTGTGGAGTACTGTGGGGTACTGTTGGAGTACTGTGGGGAACTGTGGAGTACTGTGGGGTACTGTGGGGAACCTGTGGAGTACTGTGAGGTACTGTGGAGTACTGTGGGGTACTGTGGAGTACTGTGGGGAACTGTGGAGTACTGTGGGGTACTGTGGGGAACCTGTGGAGTACTATGAGGTACTGTGGAGTACTGTGGGGGTACTGTGGGGTATTGTGGGGAACTGTGGGGTACTGTGGGGAACTGTAGGGGAACTGTGGGGTACTGTGGGGTACTGTGGGGAGCTGTGGGGTTACTGTGGGGATCAGTGGGGTACTGTGGAGTACTGTGGGGAATTGTAAGGTACAGTGGGGAACCGTATATAGTGCGCCTGTATACGCAACAGGAGCACTTGTATAAGTAACAGGAGCACCTGTATAAGTAACAGGAGCACCTGTATAAGTAACAGGAGCACCTGTATAAGTAACAGGAGCACCTGTATAAGTAACAGGAGCACCTGTATACGTAACAGGAGCATCTGTATACGTAACAGTTGAACCTGTATAAGCTGCAGGAGCAGCTTATCCGTTCCGGTTATGAGGAAGTAACATGCGCTACAGCACTGTGCTACTTGTAAAAGCCTGCACTAAAGAGGCACCCTTCTTGAGCCCGGATGGGCACATGTATACCACTAAAGAGGCACCCGTCTTGAGCCCAGATGGGCACATGTATACCACTAAAGAGGCACCCGTCTTGAGCCCAGATGGGCACATGTATAAGCAAGTAGATGGGGTCGCCATGGGTTCTCCCCTAGGTGTCCTGTTTGCGAACAGGAGGGGTGTGGTACATGGGTACCATCGAATAGAAGGTCTTAGTTGACATGGACTTAAGACCCGCCATATACTGCAGGTATGTTGATGACATTTTTACACAGGTACCTGATGCCAGATGTCTGCAGGAGCTGAAGGAGGCGCTTGAACAGAATTCTGTGTTGAGTTGCACGTATGAGATGGAGAATAATAGGAAGCTGCCCTTTCTAGATGTAACAGTCATGGAAAGGAGCGGAGGTTTCCACACTGCAGTCTACACTAAGGAAACAAACATAGGAATGTGCCTCGGTGCCAACAGTGACTGCCCAGACAGGTACAAGAGGAGTGTTGTCAATGCTTACGTCGACCGTGCTCTCAGCCACAGCTCAGGATGGAAGCAAGTCGCTGAAGAACTCTGTAGGGTAAGGCAGGTCCTAGTCAACAACGGCTTCTCTAACGGTTTCGTTGAAGGCATTATAAAAAGAAAGGTGAAATGCCATGCAACCTCTGAAGAGTCAACCAACACAATACTTGTACCCCCAATTAGACTATTGTACAGGAACTTCTTTTCGACGGCTCATAAAACGGAGGAAAGGGTCCTGAAAGATATTGTTAATAGGAACGTCATCCTTACAGACAAAAAATCAGAAAATACAATTGATAATTTATTATAAAACCAAAAAACGGTAATTCTATTCATGAAAAACTCCCCAGACACAAAGAAGAAAGCTTTGAAGGAGACCAACGTCGTCTATGTCTTTTAATGCCCACTTGGGGACTGTAAGCCCCAAAGAACTCAGTATATAGGCAAGACAACAACATCTCTTTCCAGGCGACTAACAATGCATAAGCAACAGGGCTCCATCAAGGAACATATAATCTCCTCTCACAATCAGACCATCACCAGAGAAATCTTAACAAAAGCACAGAACTCGTCGATAGGTACAGTGATACCAGGCGGCTCGACATCAGCGAGGCGCTACACATCAAAAAGTCAACACCAGCAATTAACAGCCAATTAATGCACAAGTATATTCTACCCACTTCAATGCCCCGTATGGGCCAATAGGCCCTCTGCAGTTACTTCCATTCTCATGTACCCACCTCACCCAATACCCACCTCACCCAATACCCACCTCACCCAATACCCCACCTCACCCAAACCAATAAAAAGCGAGGGTTATGTCACATGTTTGATACACAGTGCACCAAGTGTATCATAAATGTAGTTCATAAGTGTAGTGTTAAGTGTAAAGAAGTCTTTGAGAATGTAAGAAGCCCTTACGAAACGCTTCTAGGCGTCAGACCATCAATGAAAATGAATTTTGGAGAATTGATATTTTCATTACCACCAACAGTGAAGAAAAAATAAAAAATATTGAAAAAATTCGTGTTAGAATTATTAATCTTACTTGTTCGGTCATATTCAACAACATATGTTTACAAGAAAGACTGCTACAAAATATACTAATATATACTAATATATATATATATATATATATATATATATATATATATATAATATATATATATATATATATATATATATATATATATATATATATGCCATGGATATGTATCTGGTGTATATACACACTATGCATATATACACCTGAAAGAGCCAATCAGCGTGTGGGAAAAGCCACAGGTGAAGATGTTGCCAACGCAACACCCTGCAGTTGCTTATCACAGGCCCGTCCTTGCGTACCGGATAAAGCAAAGTCCTCCTTGCAACACTTGTTCTGTAACTAAAATGGTAATTGGTGTTGCAAACTCTAAATGGTGTTGCAAGGGGGCTGCAATACTTAAAACTAGTCAAAAACTCTTTTTGACTTAAAAAAATAAAAAAAGTCTTTAATTAAAAAAAAAGTTTTTAATTAAAAAAAAGTTTTTAATTTTAAACAAGAGTTTTTAATTGTAAAAAATAGTTTTTAATTATAAAAATGTTTTTAATTATAAAAAGAGTTTTGCTTATAAAAAAGTTTTTAATTATAAAAAGTTGTTAATTATAAGTTTTTAAATATAATTATTATAATTATAAATAGTTATACAAAATATGATGTTAGTGTTGAAAGGGTTGGTTATTGTCACTATTAGCCAAGTCCTACATAACGTAATCTAACACAATATAGCCTAACCTATCCTAATCAAATCTAGCCTAACTTAGTGTAACCTACCCTAACTTAGCCTAACCTAAATTAAAGTATCCTAATGTAACCTAACCTAATCTACATTAACCTAACCCAACTTAGCCTAACCTTACTAAACGTATCCTAATGTAACCTAACCTAATCTAGATTAACCTAACCTAACTTAGCCTAAGCTTACTAAACCTAATTTTACGAAGCTTAGCAGTTAACTTTTCTTTATTTTTGTTGAGACTTAACTCTCGGTCTAGGTGCTGGAACCGGTTCGGTTATTCAGCCCCGTGGTTCCCCCAGGCCTAGAACATGATCCGCCCATTGTTTTACAATCAGTTCCTAAACTTCTACCCGGGAAACAGTGAAGTAACAGTGCCCAATTGTTCCTCTGTGCAGAAGGGGTTCGAACCCAAGTCAACTTGTTTGCGAGGCGAGTGTACTAAGCACTATCCCACAGAGTAGGAAACTGTTATCTATTAGATCAATGCCCTGTAATGTACCTTTGAGAAAAATTGAGGCCGTTTGTTGGGTTCGAACTTGCGAACATGGACTTCACCAGGCCACTGAACTATGGACAACGGAGGCCAGAAACACAGGTTCGATCCTATTCCATGGCTTCATTATTTTTTCTCGAAGATTTCTTTGTATTCAAGTCCTGAATAATGAGAAATATACAACATACAATATCACATTCAATTAAAAAAATGCAAATTAAAATCTGTGTGAAATCCATCAAAAAAAATAAAAATATATATATAAGCAGTCAAATCGTAAAAAATTAGTCTTTATAACAGTGGAGAAATAGTCCAACCGGTTTTTTAATCATTTTTTTACACAATCGAATCCTGCAAAAAAAAATAAAGTGAAATTATAACTAATTAGGCTAAACAACAGCCAAAAAATATGGTCCACGATTGTTTTTTGCCATTTTTTGTGTGTATAAGAGAGCAAGGAGAGGCGGGCCTGGTCTGATACCAGTATCTATTGCAGCTGTCGAGTCTTCAACCCGAGGCGTGGGACCGGCCCAGCCCGGCCCTTACTGACGTGGGCGTCCGCCCTCCTCCAGCTGTATATATATGTGGCCTCTCGCCGGGTCCCGGAGACGCAGTCAGCGCTGCAACACCCTCCTGGAAACACCTGACAAACACCTGTCACCATGAGGCTCTTACTCCTGTCGGCGGCGACGGCCCTGCTGGCACTCTCTGGTGAGATATACTACTCTAGCCTCCTTCACTCTTGTTTTTGTTTGAGACCTTGTTGGTGGCGAGGCCTTCACTCTGGTCATTGATGAGACATTTACTCTGGTTAATAATGAGACCTTCAGCCTGACTAACTAGGGAAACCACTGCATATGAGGATTCTTAAATGGTGTAATATATATTGACCATAAATTTTTACTTATTTTTATAATTAATTATAGCCACAAGGACATTAAATCCACCAGTTGCAATTAATTATTTAATTAATTAGTGTGTGTGTGTCAGAGTGCACGTGCTAGTCAGAGTGCACTGTATTTTAGCAATAAGTCTGTTAGTGTCTCCTGGTTCTAGAGGACACAGAATAACCTCTCCTGACGTATAATGGAACGTGTGTATTAAGCTTTCGAGAGTAAAACGTACGAATTGCGAAGGTTTAGTCGATTTTTGAAATGCTGGGAAAATGACGTTTCTTGAGACTAGTGAGGATTGGCGTTAGTAGGTTAGGTTAGGTGGGTTGGTTAGGTTGGTACGCTCCTGGGGCCAGATTCACGAAAGCACTTACGCAAGCACTTACGAACGTGTACATCTTTTTTCAATTTTGGCGGCTTTGTTTCCAATTATTAAACAGTTAATGTGCTCCGAAGCACCAGGAGGCTGTTTATAACAATAACAATAGTTGATTGGCAAGTTTTCATGCTTGTAAACTGTTAATATATGTAACCAAAGCCGTTAAAGATTGAGGAAAGATGTATACGTTCGTAAGTGCTTGCGTAAGTGCTTTCGTGAATCTGACCCCTGGTTGGGCGAAACCACTTCATTTTTAACGTTGACACATGGTGTGAACTGGCTGAGTATAAATAACTGACCCAGCTGTAACCAGGACCTGCTACAGTCGCCTGGGTCCAGTACAGCAGTGGGAGTCCTGTAACCAGGACCTGTTACAGTCATTTACTTACTTTATATATACAATCACCTCTGAGGAGATAATATATAAAGTTTCCTGAAGACCCTTACTCCACAGGATTACCATTTAATAACTCTCTGTTCATACTTAAAGAAGCCTCACCCACTTGGGCAGGACGGTAGAGCGACAGTCTCGCTTCATGCAGGTCGGCGTTCAATCCCCGACCGTCCAAGTTGTTGGGTACACTTGCTTTCCCTCTGTACCACTCCAAATCTTTATCCTGACCTCTTCCACGTGCTATATAGTCGTAATGGCTTGGAGCTTTTACCCCCCTGATCGTTCCCGTTCCCACCCTGACACTGGGAGGGATATGGTATCCGCTCTACGGTATACTACACATGGATCAAGACAAAAATAAACTCTTGGTGTACACACACCATGAATGGGGTATACTTCTCCCACAACTATGACTTTCGAAATCAGATTCGAGATGTGCAATTCAAGTTCGACAGTTCAACACAAATTTGCATAAGTAATTTGCCACGAAATAACATAATCAAATTGACACTAAGCAATATAATAATACGTAATCATAGCTTGGTCAGAAGACACTACTCATACAACTTCATCTCATCCCACTAAAGCTGCCTTGTGTCCGCTCACTGTTACCAAGCTTCTGTTCCCTACAGCATCGGCCGCGAGCAATGGAGTAATGGTATGTTACTACGGCTCCTGGGCGGTGTACAGGCCGGATAACGGCAAGTTTGATGTGGAGAACATCGACCCGGCCATCTGTACCCACCTCATCTTCGGCTTCGCTGGACTTGGCTCCGACAACAAGATCAGGGTGAGCAGGTTTTTGGACTTATCATTCCTTCCACGGATATATCTATTTTCAGTCACACTGGGTTGGCTACTGTCTATTTTCAGGAACAGTGGGTAGACCACTGTCTATTCTGAGTGATACAGGGAGACCACAGAGTCTATTTTCAGTCACACTGGGATAACCACTGTGTTCTCAATGGTAAACTCACAACCACTGTGTTCATTCTAAATGGTAAACACAGAAATCGGAAACTTATTCCAGTGGAGAAAAAGTGGGAATACTTGCGGAATAGTGAAGAA
The DNA here is from genome assembly GCA_020271785.1 of Procambarus virginalis. Lineage (NCBI taxonomy): Eukaryota > Metazoa > Arthropoda > Malacostraca > Decapoda > Cambaridae > Procambarus > Procambarus virginalis. Next base: position 874,752 of record WNGS01000690.1, on the reverse strand, counting down.
AACGGGAATACTAGCAGACTTAGAGGACTAACTCAATAAATATGCCAAGTTTGCCTTGATAAAACACTTCTGTTGCTCATTGATGAGAAAATCTGCAAAAATATTCAGAAGTAAATTAATTTGTAGAGATTCTTATTCCCTCAAAATGCAGATTACAACGTGGAAAGGTTTAGGGGTTCGATTCCCTCGGCAGAGGCGATTAGGCAGTGTTTCCTTTCACGTGATGCTTCTATTCGCCTAGCAGTCAATAGGAACGCGGGAGTTAGGGAGCTGTTGTGGGTTGTATCCCAGGGAACGCTCCCAAAATGGCCAAAAATGCTGACCTCGCTATAAAAAAATTATTTATTTTTAGCTAAAAAATATAAAAAAAACTAAATTTATATTTTTCTAAATTAACTAATTTATAAAATTAATGGATTTTGTAATTAAAAACAGAATTATATATGAAATGTAGTTCACAACGTCATTTTAGTGGCATAAGCCGCGATCAATGAATGAGTAAAGTAAAGCCTCATTCATCTATTGATGAGTAAAGAATCACTCTAAGGATTAATTGGTTTACAATTAGAGTTGTGACTAAAAAAAATAACAGTCTACTAAACATACAGATTAGTGCACAAATTTATTTGCGATAGTTTATGCCAGAATTATTTTTCATTGCTTTTAGCAAAAAGTAAGTTTAGAGAGCGAAAGCTATTGGGCAGATTACTTTAAGGGGTCTATAATGAGTAGTAAGCTTGTCATTCTAAATTGCTTTAAGGTGTTACAAGCAAGAGTCTTTAACATACTGACAGCTACGAATGGCATTTTTCATTTGTTACAAACTGGAGTTTCTGTTAACTAGATGTGAAATGATGGGAATCAGTAGCACGTTATTATTTATTACAGGCATGAGTAATAATTACTCAGGATGGGTCAGTAATAGTTTAGGATCACATATTCATTTATGGAGGTCAATAATACGGAGATTAGGTAGCTTTATTTAGAGTTTTTCACTTTAATTATGTCATTCGAAGCTAAATTTCTTCACTCAGGTTGTTCAATATTTTGAGCCCTTCTGTTGAAAAGTTAGTTTCTACGCCATAGCTTGTTTAGCTGTGTATCGGTATTCTTTTACGTATTGCCGTATTTTGATGTATTTTTTAACCACTTGGGCTGGACGGTAGAGCTACGGTCTCGCTTCATGCAGGTCGGCGTTCAATCCCGGACCGTCCACAAGTGGTTGGGCACCATTCCTTTCCCCCGCCCCATCCCAAATCCTTATCCTGACCCCTTCCCAGTGCTATATAGTCGTAATGACTTTTTTCCTGATAGTTCCCTTCTTTCGTATGTGTCTACGGAAGAGTCGTAATATTTACTCTGTGTTGGTATGGGAGCTTAAGGGGTCCTGTAGATGGATGGTGAACATTATGTGTTGACCAGACCACACACTAGAAGGTGAAGGGACGACGACGTTTCGGTCCGTCCTGGACCATTCTCAAGTCGATTGAGAATGGTCCAGGACGGACCGAAACGTCGTCGTCCCTTCACCTTCTAGTGTGTGGTCTGGTCAACATACTTTAACCACGTTATTGTGACTCATCGCCTGCACATTATGTGATCTTGCAGGTACTGGACCCGTACAACGAGCTGTGTGAGAACTATGGCAAGTGTGCCTACGACCGGTTCACCGCACTTAAGAACCAGAACGCCGAACTTATCACCATCCTGGCCGTCGGGGGCTGGAACGAGGGATCCACCAAGTACTCCAATGTGAGTCTCGTCGTCTCAACATTCACAACTCTTGTGTTTTTTGTTCAGTTGTTAATCACAATTAGTAAGGTTTATGGGTGTTTGGTTATATTATCTTTATTCTTTAACATTTTAGATCACTTATTAATTTATTCAACACTGTACCTGGTGGTGCCTGGGTCGGCCTAGGGCACTACCCACATATCCTTCCTCACAGTAACATAAGAACATAAGAACATAAGAACAAAGGCAACTGCAGAAGGCCTATTGGCCCATACGAGGCAGCTCCTATTTATAACCACCCAATCCCACTCATATACATGTCCAACCCATGCTTGAAACAATCGAGGGACCCCACCTCCACAATGTTACGCGGCAATTGGTTCCACAAATCAACAACCCTGTTACTGAACCAGTATTTACCCAAGTCTTTCCTAAATCTAAACTTATCCAATTTATACCCATTGTTTCGCGTTCTGTCCTGTGTTGATACTTTCAATACCCTATTAATATCCCTTTGTTATGTCCATTCATCCACTTGTAAACCTCTATCATGTCACCCCTAACTCTTCGCCTTTCCAGTGAATGCAAATTAAGCTTTGTTAATCTTTCTTCATATGAAAGATTTCTAATTTGGGGAATTAACTTAGTCATCCTACGCTGGACACGTTCAAGTGAATTTATATCCATTCTATAATATGGCGACCAAAACTGAACTGCATAATCTAAATGGGGCCTAACCAGAGCAAGATATAGCTTGAGAACCACACCAGGTGTCTTGTTACTTACGCTGCGATTAATAAATCCGAGTGTCCTATTTGCCTTATTACGAACATTTATGCATTGATCCTTTTGTTTTAAATTCTTACTAATTATAACTCCCAGATCCCTTTCGCAATCCGACTTCGCAATCTCAACACCATCTAGCTCGTATCTTGTAACTCTATCATCATTACCTAGCCTCAGAACTTTACATTTATCAGCATTAAACTGCATCTGCCAGTCCTTTGACCATTTCAAAACCCTATCTAGATCAACTTGAAGTGATAGTGAGTCCTCCTCCGAATTAATTTCCCTACCGATTTTCGTATCATCGGCAAATTTGCAAATGTTGCTACTCAAACCTGAATCTAAATCATTTATATATATTATAAACAACAGAGGTCCCAAGACAGAGCCTTGAGGCACTCCACTTACAACATTTTCCCACTCTGACTTGACTCCATTTATACTAACTCTCTGTTTCCTTTGGTATAGCCATGCCCTAATCCAGCTTAATATAGCACCACCAATACCATGAGCCTCTATCTTTTTAATCAGTCTTTCATGTGGCACTGTATCGAAAGCTTTGCTAAAGTCAAGGTACACAACATCACAATCCTTACCACTATCAACTGCCTCAACTATGCTAGAATAAAAAGATAACAAATTTGTTAAACATGAACGGCCATTTATAAAACCATGTTGCGACTCAATTATTAATTTATGTTTTTCAAGATGAAGACGAATTTTATTTGCTATTATAGATTCGAGTAACTTTCCCACAATAGACGTTAGGCTAATTGGTCGATAGTTAGACGCAAGTGATCTATCTCCTTTCTTAAAAACTGGTATCACATTAGCAACTTTCCAAAACTCTGGCACTCTGCCTGACTCTATTGATTTATTAAATATGATTGACAGTGGGTCACAAAGCTCCTCTTTGCATTCTTTCAGCACTCTGGCAAACACTTCATCCGGCCCTGGGGATTTGTTTGGTTTGAGTTTTACTATTTGTTTAAGAACATCCTCCCTGGTAACTGCTAAACTCGTCAACCTGTCCTCGTCCCCACCCACATAGACTTGTTGGGCTGAAGGCATATTGTTAAGTTCCTCTTTAGTAAATACAGATACAAAATATTTATTAAAAATACTACTCATCTCTTCATCACTATCTGTTATTTGACCTGTCTCAGTTTTTAATGGACCTATCCTTTCCCTAGTCTTAGTTCGATATAACTGAAAAAACCCTTTAGGATTTGTCTTTGCTTGCCCTGCTATACGAACTTCATAGTTTCTTTTTGCTTTCCTTATCTCTTTTTTAACATTTCTAACTAGTTGTACGAATTCCTGTTCTAAAGTGACCTCCCCATTTTAATCCTCTTGTACCAAGCTCTCTTTTTACCTATAAGATTCTTCAAATTCTTTGTTATCCACTTTGGGTCATTAGTAATCGATCTATTCAATTTGTGTGGTATACTACGTTCCTGTGCTTTGTTTAGAATATTCTTAAATACGTTATAAATTGAATCTACATCGAAATCCCCATTTACATCACCTATCGCTGGGTTCATGTCTCGCTCCAAGACCGGCCCACACCCCATACCCAAGACTTTCCAATCAATTTGACCCAAAAAATTTCTTAGGCTATTAAAATCAGCTTTTCGAAAATCTGGCACTTTAACTATCTTCAATACACTCTGTGTTCGTCACTGTAAACATCTTCATCCCCCTCCCAACCCCATCCCACATCTCCCTCCCACATATCTTTCATCCATGTCTCTACCCTCCCCTCCCCCCCCTAAATACCTTCCTTGTTTTCCCACACGACTGTAACCATTTTCACTACAGCCTAACTTCATCACTGTAACCTAAAGGTTGAGCCCAGAATGTAAATCTGCACTCTGAGCATACGTTTTACAACTCAGTGTCTGATTACACTAATATTTATATTAATACTCAGAATTCACACTAACGTGATATATATATATATATATATATATATATATATATATATATATATATATATATATATATATATATATATATATATATATATATATATATATCAATGATAAAATCCACCAGAGCTGTGAGGTGCTGCGAATCGTCGAAAGAAATCAGAATTACTGATAGTCAATGGTGGTTCAGTGGTGAAGCATGCGGCTGGCAATGTCGAGGTTGTAGCTCCATGCCCGCCTCAGCCCTCGTGGATTTTCTCATTAATATTGATGTTAAACTCTACGGACTTTGGGTGGCACATTTCATATCTGATTTCCTTGAATGGTTATATAGGTTACCTGAGCTTGACCACCGGCGTTGATTCCGGTGGTCAAGGGCCTCCCACATAAGGAGGAAGGATAAAAGGAGAAAACTAGGAGCCAAACTTTCGTATTGAGATGCAGACCGATGATAACTATTGTGGGATAAGTTTTAACAATTATATCTCTGTATGTAGATGGCAGCAAGCGCTGCATCAAGGCAGACCTTCGTCGACTCCTCCATAGAGATGCTGAAGGCCCACAACTTCGATGGTCTGGACATGGACTGGGAGTACCCGACCCAGCGTGGAGGACAGCCGGCGGATTATGTATACCACTTATATCTCTATTGTAACATTAAATACAATGAATTATGGGGTATTTTGTTATATAGATTTAACGGAATCTAACAGACTTGTCCTTATCTAGATTATTCTAGGCGTTAAAAAGAGACTGAATGGTCCAACTGACCCAAGAGGATTGTCTGGTAAACTGTTAGACTCTTAATGGATCACAGGAACTGACAGACAAGGCAGGTCTCCTCAGGAGGAAGCAACAGTATTGAGACGTTGTGTGTGTGGTGTCCACAGGTCAACTTCATCAGCCTCCTGTCAGACTTGTACAACGGGCTGCACGCCAACGGTATGATCCTGACGGCCGCCGTGTCCGCCGGTAAGCTGACCATTGACCCCGCCTACGACATCCCCGCCATGGCAGACAATCTTGACCTCATCAACCTGATGGCGTACGACCTGCACGGTGCCTGGGACACCTACACCCACCACCAGTCTGGCCTCTACCAGTACCCTGAAGACACCGGCGACAACGTCTACCTCAACCAGGTCAGTCAACTGCGTCGACGTCAGTACTTCTGGAGTTGTGGACCTAAAAAATTAATTGCCTTATAAAGGCGACTTATAAACACATATATTACTAGTATGTACAATGAATTGTGTCATTGTTTTCAAGAAACAGTTACTTGGAAGCTGTGTAACCATTTAGTTTTCAATTATATACTTCGGCGATATTTTCCCAGGTTCTTGTGATTCGAGAAATCCAAGTTCAAATCGAAAGTCGGTGATGTTGGGGACCCATAACTTAAAAAATATATATGCTGTTATATTCATCATGATGCTAATATTAATAGATTCATCGCTCTAAGGCCCTTTATGGTGTGTGTGTTTGCGCAGGACTTCGCTGTGAGGTACTGGATTGACGGAGGAATGCCGAGCACCAAGATCGCCCTGGGCGTACCTCTCTATGGCCGCTGCTGGAAGCTGGACTACAACACTGATGAGAACGGCTACTACGCCCCGGCTAGCAACCCAGGACCCGCAGGACCCTACACCAGGAGCCCCGGGTTCTTGGGCTATAACGAGGTAAGGAACAGCTCGACCACGCGTGATGTTCAGTATTGCAATTGTTGCAGCCTTGGTGATAGTGGGAGACCTATAATCTTTTCAACAATACCAAATGCCAGAAAGACCATCATACTTAACTCTCAAGTTTATCTGTTACAGATCTGCGAGTTCCAGAAGAACGAGGGTGACTGGGTGGTAGAGATTGCGCCGGGCATGGACGAGCCTTACACCTACAGCTACAACCACGAGAGGATCTGGTGCTCCTACGATGACCACGACTCTTGCGTAGTCAAGGTACAGGACAGAACTGGAATCAAGAAATAGAGTTTCATTAAGAAACACTTTCTCTTTCAGACTGGCCTGAATACAGTTTTGTCTTTGCTGTATCAGTTTATTAGGATCTAAGGATATCTAAAGTGGCAGGCTTCAGATCTCTTATCGAGTTTCTTACTTGTGCAGGCCAGCTATGCTAAGAGCATGAACCTCGCTGGTATGATGGTCTGGAGCCTGGAGACAGACGACTTCCGCGCCATCTGCAACGACCGCCCCTTCGACCTCATCAAGACTTTGCGGGAGACCTTCACGGGCGAAGTCATTCCCACTCCTCCCACCCCACCCACCACTACTGCTGTAAGTTCTGCCTCTTGAATAATAATTTTTTATTTGGTTTGCATTGGTATGTACAGCAGGTGACGTCTGGCTTTTGCTACCAGGCTAACCTCTTAATGGAGCTGCTATTCAAAAGTCTTTTGTCGAGGTGGGTCAAAACAGTTAACAAATCAAATGGGAAAAATCACATATGGCGGTTTGAGCAGTGAAAGGGTTAAGAGCTTTCTCTCTCTCCATGGATCATCATGCAGCCCGTCTGCTTGAGTTGCCACAATGGACAAAAGTTTATAAAGGGCAAAAGTTTATCTAACCTAACCGATTACACATAGAAACAGTGGTAATTTGTGAGCATTCATGATTCATAGTATGCCGTATTTTGTCCAATGGGGATTTTTCCATCAAAATACGCTGTATTATTTGAAAGGCCAGGTTCCATCATGAACCTTGCCCTACTAGATGACTGGAACACTCTCTGGGATACCCGGGGATGTTAGGAGGGGCGGGGGGGGGGGGAGAATACGGAGGGAGAAGGGAAGGGAAGGTATTATCAGGAGAAAGCGCCAAGCCATTATGACTATATAGCACTTGAAGGGGTCAGGATAAGGGTATGGGATGGGACGGGGGAAAGGAATGGTGCCCAACCACTTGGACCGTCGGGGATTGAACGCCGACCTGCCTGAAGCAAGGCCGTCGCTCTACCGTCTAGCCCAAGTGGTTGGGTGAGGGAGGGGGGGGGAGTGTCCTGAAGTGCACCTTGGGCAGGTACGCATGCTCTCTCCGCCCGTCCTCATATACAGTGAGCAGAAAATATAATTTGTAACTTTTCCATTTACATTTATATCTAAATCAATTAGTACAATTCTATATCTCCACTCCACATAAGTATTGGTCTCAAGTGATGAATCTCTACCACCATCCTCCTCAAGGATTATAACCACAGCTCCACCATAATCCTCATCCGATTTGAGGGCTCGCTCTGTGGTCAAATGTGAACGACGATTCTTAGCAACAACTTCCGGATTCTATAGTTCCGAACAAAAACATTTTGGCAGCATTTTCTTTCATTCCATGTCTCTGTTTCCTATTAGTAAATGATGATGATGATGATATCTATATAGATACACAATAGCTGCTTAGGCCCCCTGACACATTGTATTATAATTATATATTCTAATATACTTTTCCTCCACAGGATCCTGATGCTCCGACCACCCCCTACCACCACTCGGGGACCTCCCCCTCCTGACGGTGTGTGTGAGCAGCCCGGCCTCAACACTGACCCCGACAACTGCCACCACTACTACCTCTGTGCCCCGGTGAGTCCCACTCGCTTTTTACATTAGTACCCCCTGGAGCGTTCTACAAATAGCACAGACTGCTCTACCCACAACAATATAAAAATTCTAAGAAAACTTCAAATCTGGTAAATGTTGTTTACATAACGGGACACAACGAAGCTCCGATATCATCATTACCAATGGCTCCCGTGACCCATTGGTAATGGGTCAGAGAGGTAATATAGTGGTTACTTGCCGTGATCTTTGTGAACACTGGTTAGCGATTACTACCAACTGACATACTAGAACCCAGGTCATTTGGTGTGCTGGAAGTCCAGTCAGTTAGCACGTTGGATGACCAATCAGTTAGCAGGCTAGAAATCCAATCAGTCAGTATACTGGAAATCAAATCAATCAGCTTGCTGGAAGCCCAATCAGTCAGCATGCTGGTAGCCCAATCAGTCAGTATGCTGGTAGCCCAATCAGTCAGCATGCTGGAAGCCCAATCAGTCAGCATGCTGGAAGCCAATCAGTCAGCATGCTGGAAGCCCAATCGGTTTTGCTCATGAGTGAGACCAAAAGTGAGTAAATGTCATTCACATAACCTACCTTGCGTCAGTTCTTAAATATATTGTTTTCGTAATCTGAATTAGCATCCGGAGAAATGTCGTATTGGCGTCAAGAGAAAAATTAAGACCTAGGAACCTGGAGACAGGATTCTGGGTGAAAAGAATTTCACCCAGAAGAAATTAGTCCTATCACCAGAGAAGATTAGCATCTGGGGAAATTACCGTGTGAGTGATTTGCAACGGAATACATATTCTCACTTTTGTTATTGTTATCCCTAAAACCAAAACTTGTTCTCTGCAGAACACGGAGAATGGATACGACGCCACGGAGGAGGTGTGCCCAGAGGGACGCTCTTCAACCCTAATGCTAAGATCTGCGACTGGGCCAACTCCGTCTGTGCCATCAGCGGCGCCTGCATCAACGATTGTCCCTAAAGCCTCCACGACTGTCCCCTGAAGCTCCAGAACTGTTCCTGAACCTTCACGACTGCCTCTGGACCTCAAGGACTGTCAAATAAGCCGCCACAACTGTCCCTGAACCTCTACGACTGTCCCTTTAGCCTCCACAACTAACCCTGAACCTCCACGACTGTCCCTGAACCTCCACGATTGTCCCTAAAGCCTCCACGACTGTCCCTGAACCTCCACGATTGTCCCTAAAGCCTCCACGACTGTCCCCTGAAGCTCCAGAACTGTTCCTGAACCTTCACGACTGCCTCTGAACCTCAAGGACTGTCAAATAAGCCGCCACAACTGTCCCTGAACCTCCATGACGGTACCTGATTTTCCACGATTGTCCCTAAACCGCTTCAAGTTATGATTGGATCCTACCTGTCATGAAGAGAATGGACATTCCATAATGTGTCGTTATATTCAGTCGATACAATGATCTTCCCCTCAACTTGAGACAAAGTCCCGACTGTCTTCTAATTACTGTATCGCTCCTATACCCTGAACTTTATGGCACCTCTCTGAGATTTTCCAACTTTCTCAAGTTGGGGTTTGCGATTGTTTTGGTATTGAGTGGCTGGAAATGCATCAGACTCAAAACTTAACGCTTTTTTATAACCTTTAATTTGAGGCAAATTTATATTATTTTACACAGTAATATTTAAGCTGGAGATAGATATTTAAAATATTTAATTTATTTTTTTTGTATTAATTAAATTAATTATTAACTAAATTAAATTATTTTTTATTAATTTATTTATTTAAGATATTTAAGCGCCGCACTACCGTGTGAGAGGTTACTTTACCTTGCAATGATTTCGGAGCTTAGCGTTCCCGCGGCCCGGTCCCCAGGTCTTATTAACCAGGGTTACTGGAGGTCAGTACGTATGACGTCAAATAATGTTTTTCACGACTGAAACTAATGGTAAATGTGTTTTGCAACCAATATAATTATCATTGCCAGGATTTGACAGCTCTGTCTAATATTACCAAATACGAAGATTAATCTTGTCATATATATATAAGAGAGAGAGAGAGAGAGAGAGAGAGAGAGAGAGAGAGAGATGGGGGGGGGGGGTCCAGCGGCCTCTCTCCGCTACAGCGCCTATTGTCTATGGTAAATATTGACATTAAACTGCGAGTTTCTTTTTTCTGCGTATAAAATGTATCCCAAACAATGTGTGGGATTGTTGCTTTTGGTGTGTGTCAAGTACAATAACCCGCTGAGGGAGACGGATTGTTGAGGGAGGGAGGGAGAGAGGAAGGGAAGGAGAGACGGAACTCCCTCCCCTCTCCCCTCCCTTTGGAAGGGATGGAACAGGGGAGGAAGGCGGGAAAGTACACACTAATATGTAGGTGAGAGGGAGGTGCCGAGCAGGCTTTTCAAGACTCCACCTGGTTCACGCACCTGTAACACCATAAGACACCTGTTATAACACCTGTCCTTCACTTAGCACCTGTTATAACACCTGTCCTCCACTTAGCACCTGTTATAACACCTGTCCTCCACTTAGCACCTGTTATAACACCTGTCCTTCACTTAGCACCTGTTATAACACCTGTCCATCACTCAGCACCTGTTATAACACCTGTCCTTCACTTAGCACCTGTTATAACACCTGTCCATCACTAGCACCTGTTATAACACCTGTCCATCACTCAGCACCTGTTATAACACCTGTCCATCACTCAGCACCTGTTATAACACCTGTCCATCACTAAGCACCTGTTATAACACCTGTCCTTCACTTAGCACCTGTTATAACACCTGTCCTTCACTTAGCACCTGTTATAACACCTGTCCATCACTCAGCACCTGTTATAACACCTGTCCATCACTCAGCACCTGTTATAACACCTGTCCTTCACTTAGCACCTGTTATAACACCTGTCCATCACTAAGCACCTGCTACATTCCTCCAGACGTAGTACTTCTTGACACACCGTATACTCCCCTTCATATAGTCTAGGGCAGGTAGCTCTTGGCTTATGTACCTCATTTGTTAATACAAAAAATAGTATTAAACTTTCCGAAAAGGCGAGAGAAAGGGGGAGGAGAGAGAGAGCAGGAGAAGGGAAGATAGAGAAGGGGCATGAGAAAGGAATGTTGGATGAGGCGGAAGAATAGAGGGTACGAGAGAAAGATAGATGTGGAAAAAGGGGATGAGATGGGGAGATGAGGGAGAGGGTTGAGAAAGAAGGAGAGAGGGAAGGAGAAGGGAGAGGTAGAGGAGAGGGGTGATATTGGTTGAGAGATGAGAAGAGAGAGAGAGAGAAGGGGGGGGAGAGAGACCCGTGGCCAGCCGGCCACCCCACATAGCATGACATATACAACAATAAAAACAGTTAATACACCAACTACAACACTACACAAACCAACAATACAGTTGGCAAACAAAATACAACAATACAGGCATTGAAAAATACTCTCAAAAACATTTCAGAACAATACAATAGGCATAAAAAAACACCATACAGTAGGCTGAAGAAGCCCACACTCTGTACATTAAGCTAATGATAAATTCTCGGCTGTCTGGCTTCGCGTCGTTACAGAACCATTAGGGAAAAGACTTTTATGCCTACCATTAGTGCCGCCGACGCCTCGCTTTTTTACAATAGTTTATGAAGAAAATGAGCGTAGTAGAAAACGGGAAGAAATGATGCAAAAATAATAGTTTTTGGCCATTAAATAGGCCATTAAAAAATAATGGCCTAATAGTTTCCATGTATTTATTTCTTTTACTTATCTAAAATGTACAAGATGTGTATTTATTATATATATATATATATATATATATATATATATATATATATATATATATATATATATATATATATATATGAGAAAGCTGCATGAACGCGCAAGCCATATATCACTAAGAACTCTTTGACCCGGCCAGGATTCGAACCCATACCGTCCAGGATCACCCCTAAACGTACACAGTACTGTGACCACCGCACCAATGAACGATCATTGGTGCGGTGGTCACAGTACTGTGTACGTTTAAGGGTGATCCTGGACGGCATGGGTTCGAATCCTGCCGGGTCAAAGAGTTCTTAGTGATATATATATATATATATATATATATATATATATATATATATATATATATATATATATATATTGTACCTAATAGCTAGAACGCAGTTCTTGGTCTAATATGCAATGAATGGAAATGGACTCATCTGGGTATTAAGTTTCCACCTGTGTCCCCTTGTTCGTGTCCCACCCGTGCTGAAGAGTTTGTCTTTGTCCACCCTGGCAATTCCCCTGAAAATTTTGTAGGTGGTTACCATGTCTCCATTTAGTCTTCTGTTTTCCAGGGATGTGAGGTTCAGCTCCTTTAGCCTTTCCTCGTAGCTCATTCCTCTCAGTTCCGGGACGAGCCTGGTGGCATACCGCTGAATCTTCTCTAACTTTGTCTTGTGTTTAACTAGGTATGGACTCCAGGCTGGAGCTGCTACTCCAGGATTGGTCTTACATAAGTGGTATACAGGGTTCTGAAAGATTCCTTACACAAGTTTCTAAAGGCAGTTCTTATGTTGGCCAGTCTAGCATATGCCGCTGATGATATTCTTTTGATGTGGGCCTCTGGGGACAGGTTCGGTGTGATATCAACCCCCATTTCTTTCTCTCTGTTTGACTCTTGCTGGATTTCACCTCCCAGATGGTACCTGTGGATCCCTTCACATGTGGGATATGTGGAAATGAACGAGCAGATGTGCTGGCTGCTGAAGGCGCTGAAGGAGACCATATTGAATACTTCATACCCAAGACTGCTACAAATTAGAGGTATTGTCAGGCAACATCACCGTGACAAGGTAACTGAGGAAAGGAGGATAGAAGCACAAACCAGTGAATCTGTACGATGGTACAACATGGTTGCTGCTGGCAATCCCAATCATTATGGCCGAAGAGGAGGACGAGGGAGAGAATCAGTAATAGTGAGAATCCGTCTTGGATACAAATATCCATGGAGATTCGGAATGGAAACAACAGTTGAGCAGCGAAGTTGCAGAATCTGTGGTGAGAGTGATGGACACCGCCTTGACCACTATCTACGTGAATGTGAACACCTGAGAGTCATTAGAAATATGTGTAGAATAATAAACCCCACATTGTTTGAGTTAGGAAAACACTATCTGCTAAATATTGATACTGTTCTTAAAAGATTCTCACATTTTGCACCCGCAAGATAATGTAAGATTTTAAGGGTTGACAGATGTTAATCTTCTTGTTTGAGGAGCTGTTCACTTGAGACAGTTAAGCAAGTCCCAGCTGTGTCTGGGTACAAGTGACAGGATGAACAACCCAGCGGGTTTTCTTCCTATTGGGGAGTGTTGTACATGCTGCTATGGCGGTGTGTCCACTCACAAGATGAGTGGCGCTGCCCAATACTGTCACTATGGCGGTGTGTCCACTCACAGGATGAGTGGCGCTGCCCAATACTGTCACTATGGCGGTGTGTCCACTCACAAGATGAGTGGCGCTGCCCAACACTGTCACTATGGCGGTGTTCCACTCACAGGATGAGTGGCGCTGCCCAATACTGTCACTATGGTGGTGTGTCCACTCACAGGATGAGTGGCGCTGCCCAATACTGTCACTATGGCGGTGTGTCCACTCACAGGATGAGTGACGCTGCCCAATACTGTCACTATGGCGGTGTGTCCACTCACAGGATGAGTGACGCTGCCCAATACTGTCACTATGGCGGTGTGTCCACTCACAGGATGAGTGGCGCTGCCCAATACTGTCACTATGGCGGTGTGTCCCTTACAGGATGAGTGACGCTGCCCAATACTGTCACTATGGTGGTGTGTCCACTCACAGGATGAGTGACGCTGCCCAATACTGTCACTATGGTGATGTGTCCACTCACAGGATGAGTGGCGCTGCCCAATACTGTCACTATGGCGGTGTATCCACTCACAGGATGAGTGGCGCTGCCCAATACTGTCACTATGGCGGTGTGTCCACTCACAGGATGAGTGGCGCTGCCCAATACTGTCACTATGGCGGTGTGTTCACTCACAGGATGAGTGGCGCTGCCCAATACTGTCACTATGGCGGTGTGTTCACTCACAGGATGAGTGGCGCTGCCCAATACTGTCACTATGGCGGTGTGTTCACTCACAGGATGAGTGGCGCTGCCCAATACTGTCACTATGGCGGCGTGTCCACTCACAGGATAAGTGGCGCTGCCCAATACTGTCACTATGGCGGTGTGTCCACTCACAGGATGAGTGATGCTGCCCAATACTGTCACTATGGCGGTGTGTCCACTCACAGGATGAGTGGTGCTGCCCAATACTGTCACTATGGCGGTGTGTCCACTCACAGGATGAGTGGCGCTGCCCAATACTGTCACTATGGCGGTGTGTCCACTCACAGGATGAGTGACGCTGCCCAATACTGTCACTATGGCGGTGTGTCCACTCACAGGATGAGTGACGCTGCCCAATACTGTCACTATGGCGGTGTGTCCACTCACAGGATGAGTGACGCTGCCCAATACTGTCACTATGGCGGTGTGTCCACTCACAGGATGAGTGACGCTGCCCAATACTGTCACTATGGCGGTGTGTCCACTCACAGGATGAGTGACGCTGCCCAATACTGTCACTATGGCGGTGTGTCCACTCACAGGATGAGTGACGCTGCCCAATACTGTCACTATGGCGGTGTGTCCACTCACAGGATGAGTGACGCTGCCCAATACTGTCACTATGGCGGTGTGTCCACTCACAGGATGAGTGATGCTGCCCAATACTGTCACTATGGCGGCGTGTCCACTCACAGGATGAGTGGCGCTGCCCAATACTGTCACTATGGCGGTGTGTCCACTCACAGGATGAGTGACGCTGCCCAATACTGTCACTATGGCGGTGTGTCCACTCACAGGATGAGTGGCGCTGCCCAATACTGTCACTATGGCAGTGTGTCCACTCACAGGATGAGTGGCGCTGCCCAATACTGTCACTATGGCGGTGTGTCCACTCACAGGATGAGTGACGCTGCCCAATACTGTCACTATGGCGGTGTGTCCACTCACAGGATGAGTGGCGCTGCCCAATACTGTCACTATGGCAGTGTGTCCACTCACAGGATGAGTGACGCTGCCCAATACTGTCACTATGGCGGTGTGTCCACTCACAGGATGAGTGACTCTGCCCAATACTGTCACTATGGCAGTGTGTCCACTCACAAGATGAGTGACGCTGCCCAATAAACTCGCCCCTCGGGGCAAAATTTCAAAATTTAATTTAAACAAAATTGGGAAGAAAAAGAAAATGAGAAAATACAGAAAATGGGAAGATACAGAAAAATGGGAAGATACAGAAAATGGGAAGAGAAAGAAAATGGATAGAAGGGAAAATGGATAAATAATGGTCCTCCGCCCAGCCTTCCCAGCTCCATCAGTTAATCAATCAATTCGCCCTCAATTAATCAATCTTGCAACACAATTTATGGAGCTTCTCCTGCTGTGTTGCTGATACCTTCGGTGCTACGTGAAGCACGCTGTTAAGTTCGTGGTGATGTTTCTTGTGTTACTGGTAATGTTTTGTGTGACACTTATCGTAATGTTACGTGGACATAGTATGTCCACCTTCATATTAAGAAGGGATTCACCCTCCCCCCCCCCCCCTGCCTTC
>WNGS01000690.1:841578-854078 GCA_020271785.1 Procambarus virginalis | reverse complement strand
TGAATCTGGCCCAGAGCTCTGGGTCTGGCTCTTGAAACAGCCTCTCAACTGTCAATTAATCAACTTTTTTTACCTCACAAACACTCATCCAGAAGGCAGCCCGTAGCACCTATCTACCTCCATGGTACCTACTTATTGCTAGGTGAACAAGTGCATCGGGGTGAAAGAAACTCTGCTTATTTGTTTCTGCCTTCGCCGGGATCCAACCCCGGACCCTAGGACTACGAATCCCGAGCGCTGTCCACTCAGCCGTCAGGTCTACTACCTGCCATCAGCTGTTGTTGTGTGTGGGTGTTGTTGTACTCACCTAGTTGTGCTTGCGGGGGTTTAACTCTGGCTCTTTGGTCCCGCCTCTCAACCATCAATTAACTGGTGTACAGATTCCTGAGCCTACTAGGCTCTATCATATATACATTTGAAACTGTGTATGGAGTCAGCCTCCACCACATCACTGCCTAATGCATCTCATTTGTTAACTACTCTGACACTGAAAAAGTTCTTTCTAACGTCTCTGTGGCTCATGTGGGTACTCAGTTTCCACCTGTGTCCCCTTGTTGTGTTAAACATTTTATCTTTATCTACCCTGTCAATTCCTCTGAGAATTTTGTTGGTAGTGATCATGGGTTCCCCTTACTCTTCTGTCTTCCAGGGTCGTAAGGTGCATTTCCCGCAGCCTTTCCTCGTAACTCATGTCTCTTAGTTCTGGGACTAGTCTAGTGGCATAACTCTGAACTTTTTCCAGCTTCGTCTTGTGCTTGACAAGGTACGGGCTCCATGCTGGGGCCGCATACTCCAGGACTGGTCTTACCAGTCCTGGAGTATGCGGCCTACGCTTATGGAGTATGCGGCCTACGCTCTAGGCTACGCTTGAAACAATGTCCGTTTACGAAACCTGTATATCTTTCTTCAGACATGGCGGCATTGTTTAGACTTATTAAACCACTTATGAGCTCCGAAGCCCCATGAGAATGTTTATAAGAATAATAACCCTGGGTTGTGACCTTTCAATCATGCTCACAAATTGTTTCATATATACAAATATACATATATCTATACATATATATATACATACATCATATATACAAAGGCGCCATGATCGAAGAAAGATTTACAGGTTTCGTCAATGGTCGGCCAGTGAATCTAGGCTACCAGACAGGGTCCAGTAGCCCAACAGGTGGTGAGGACGCTAACTCCTGGGAACCACTTCAGGTGACAGTCATACCCAAGCCTATTACAGTGACCTCTTTACACTTATCACTGTCCCATCCTCTTATTGAGAGGCTCTTGTGTACTCACTTATTTGTGCTTGCGGGGTTGAGCTCTGGCTCTTTGGTCCCGCCACTCAACCGTCAATCAACAGGTGTACAGGTTCCTGAGCCTATTGGGCTCTATCATATCTACACTTGAAACTGTGTATGGAGTCAGCCTCCACCACATTACTTCCTAGTGCATTCCATTTGTCAACCACTCTGACACTAAAAAAGTTCTTTCTAATATCTCTGTGGCTCATTTGTGCACTCAGTTTCCACCTGTGTCCCCTAGTGTGTGTGCCCCTTGTGTTAAATAGCCTGTCTTTATCTACCCTATCAATTCCTCTGAGAATCTTGTATGTGGTGATCATGTCCCCTCTAACTCTTCTGTCTTCCAGCGAAGTGAGGTTTAATTCCCGTAGTCTCTCCTCGTAGCTGATACCCCTCAGTTCGGGTACTAGTCTGGTGGCAAACCTTTGAACCTTTACCAGTTTAGTCTTATGCTTGACTAGATATGGACTCCATGCTGGAGCCGCATACTCCAGGATTGGTCTGACATATGTGGTATACAAAGTTTTGAAAGATTCCTTACACAAGTTTCTAAAGGCCGTTCTTATGTTAGCCAACCTGGCATATGCCGCTGATGTTATCCTCTTGATATGAGCTTCAGGGGACAGATCTGGCGTGATATCAACCCCCAGGTCTTTCTCTCAGACTCTTGAAGTATTTCATCTCCAAATGATACCTTGTATCTGGCCTCCTGCTCCATACACCTATCTTCATTACATTGCATTGGTTTGGGTTAAAATCTAACAACCATTTGTTCGACCAGTCCTGCAGCTTGTCCAGTTCTTGAAGCCTCAAGCTGTCCTCCTCTGTCTTAATCCTTCTCATAATCACACACGTGTGTGTGTGTGTGTGTGTGTGTGTGTGTGTGTGTGTGTGTGTGTGTGTGTGTGTGTGTGTGTTGTGTGGTGTGTGTGTGTCCATTCCGGCATCATTTGGTGCCACATGACACATGCATGTGTCCTTATTCTGTTTTTGTTATTTAAGACACAGGATTACCTCCTTCGCTTCCTTAAATTTGTGTAAATTATGTCCTTGACGAAACATCCTTGTTTTGTGTTATTTAATAATAGTTAAATATTAATAGTTTTATATACTGAATATGCTCTATTGTAAGATATTTATGATAATGTTATTTTCTGATATAAAAACAATATTCAACTCAAAATTAACGAGGGAAAATCATTAATTTGATAGCGTTATGGATGGAGATGCTTCTTCTGGAAGGAAGGGGAGGTAGAGGAGTTTCTCCGCCGGCTTAGAGTCACACGTCAACTTTGAAGTAGTTTTGCTTGCTTAGAAGCGCGTACCAACCTAAGCAACCCACCTAACGTATCGAGGCTGCCTGCTCTTAGGCTCCTGCGACAGTGCTGGAACCAAGCGTATTGGCGTCTGCCTTTCCTTAGGACAATTTCAGCAAAGTGGAGAGGGGGATCTGCTGCATGGGTAACAGCTTCTGCTCCATATCGACCTAGCCTGGCTTTGCGCCCTGGAAAGGCCACTCCAGACCGATAACCAGAGCGCTACTCCATAGTCTCCTGAGACTGATGGATGCCTACTACTACACTAGTCTTAGGAAGAGTCAGTATCGAGGTGCAATATAATTCAGATAAAGTAAAGAGTAATGAACAGGTGCCAAGTGTGAGGACAGGGTTCATAGCGGGCACATCCTTGAAATCTAACGAAGGTAAAATGATCATTAGAGAACCTGTAGTGTACAATGTACTGTGTACAGAACCTGCAGTGTACAATA
Source organism: Procambarus virginalis (assembly GCA_020271785.1). Taxonomy (NCBI): domain Eukaryota; kingdom Metazoa; phylum Arthropoda; class Malacostraca; order Decapoda; family Cambaridae; genus Procambarus; species Procambarus virginalis. The sequence goes on along the minus strand of WNGS01000690.1, from coordinate 851,009 downwards.
TACTGTGTACAGAACCTTGCAGTGTACAATGTACTGTGTACAGAACCTGCAGTGTACAATATACTGTGTACAGAACCTGCAGTGTACAATGTACTGTGTACAGAACCTGCAGTGTACAATATACTGTGTACAGAACCTGCAGTGTACAATGTACTGTGTACAGAACCTGCAGTGTACAATGTACTGTGTACAGAACCTGCAGTGTACAATGTACTGTGTACAGAACCTGCAGTGTACAATGTACAGAGAACAGAACCTGCAGTGTACAATGTACAGAGAACAGAACCTGCAGTGTACAATGTACAGAGAACAGAACCTGCAGTGTACAATGTACTGTGTACAGAACCTGCAGTGTACAATGTACAGAGAACAGAACCTGCAGTGTACAATGTACAGAGAACAGAACCTGCAGTGTACAATGTACAGAGAACAGAACCTGCAGTGTACAATGTACAGAGAACAGAACCGGCAGTGTACAATGTACTGTGTACAGAACCTGCAGTGTACAATGTACAGAGAACAGAACCTGCAGTGTACAATGTACAGAGAACAGAACCTGCAGTCATTAAACACAACACCATCAAGTAAGCACAACGGCTACGGCTGAGAGCTGCAAGCATTGACCAAATGCTGAAAATATATTAAATTGTACAGCCTAGTCCTCGCCTACCAGGCCTTCCATTTGTGCCTCTGCACAACCAAAATAATTTACAATAGAAAATAAAGTTTTCTCGGTGACATGAAGCATATATATATATATATATATATATATATTATATATATATATATATATATATATATATATATATATATATATGTATATATATATATATATATATATATATATATGTCGTACCTAGTAGCCAGAACGCACTTCTCAGCCTACTATGCAAGGCCCGATTTGCATATTAGGCCAAGTTTTCATGAATGCATTGTTTTTCGACTACCTAACCTACCTAACCTAACCTAACCTAACTTTTTTGGCTACCTAACCTAACCTAACCAATAAAGATAGGTTAGGTTAGGTTAGGTAGGGTTGGTTAGGTTCGGTCATATATCTACATTAATTTTAACTCACATGAAAAAAAATTGACCTCATACATAATGAAATGGGTAGCTTTATCATTTCATAAGAAAAAAATTAGAGAAAATATATTAATCAGGAAAACTTGGCTTATTAGGCAAATCGGGCCTTGCATAGTAGGCCAAAAAGTGAGTTCTGGCTACTAGGTACGACATATATATATATATATATATATATATATATATATATATATATATATATATATATATATATATATATATATATATATATATATATATATATATATATATATATATTTAAGCTTATATCGAGTTCAGGATGCAACACAACAGCAATTGCCTAACTCCTGGGTACCTATTCACTGTTAGATGAACAGAGGAATTAAGTTACTGGAAACGTGATTTACCTTTGCTGTGTCTATTCTCCCTGCCTTTGACGATATGATATCTATTTCGTAAGTGGGACATGTCGCAACGCATGCGCAGTGAAGGCCGGCGGCTCGATCCTAAAGTGGGTATAAATTGGCGGGAAGGGTGCCGAAGAGTCAACACTGGTCGTTAAGACCTCGAGTAACCTCCAATCGTCGCTATGAAACTGTTACTCGCCTCCCTGGCGGCAGTTGTTCTCGCAGGTAAGGCTCTCAGCTCCTCCTTCCTGGTCTCATGGACTCTCTTGATGTTGAAATGTTCACTCGAGATCTGAAGGACTCTGTTGCTGTTGAAATGTTCACTCGAGACACCCAGGTGAGACGAGCCACCCAACCTCTGTTTAAACAATAACTAACTACTTATGTGTTCTGTATTTTGAAATGAAACTTATTCAGTCACTGTAGACGTGACCAAGTAACATTGCTCCTTGCGCAACAGTTATTTCAGTGTCCTCTTTTTAAGATGCAACATAAAATTTCTTTCCTGTGTCAGATATCATAATGTGTCTTTGAGCGTCATATTGCCCGACACGTTTGTCTCTATATGTATCAATGTGTTTTTATGTATGTATTAAAGAGGGGGTTTTGTGTGTAAATGTATAAAAGGTATGTAAATATGTACGTATGTATGTATCAAAATTATTTTGTGTGTATTCATCAAAGAAGAGAACATTTAACAGGGAAGAGAACAGAGACTCCGAAGTGGCTGTATGTGAAAGACTTCAAGAACACCCACTCATCTAGTAGGTAATAATACTGAATACTGTCCAACAGAGAATGCTATCTTCAAATCATTAAAGGATAACAATGTCTTAACTGATACAAGTTAATTCCAGAAGTTCATCGTGTTTATAATGTATTCGTTGTCAAATGCGCCACTAGCAGGCAACAGAAGCAAAGGCTCCTGGTGGTAACTGTGACAGAAGATGCCACTAGAAGCACTCAACCAGCCTAGGACATTCGTTTCATCAGAATGGCATTCAAATGTTCTTGTGTCTGCACACTGTTACCAAGCTTCTGTTTCCGACAGCATCGGCTGCGAGCGACGGAGTAATGGTATGTTACTACGGCTCCTGGGCGGTGTACAGGCCGGACAACGGCAAGTTTGACGTGGAGAACATCGACCCAGCCATCTGCACCCACCTCATCTTTGGCTTCGCTGGACTTGGCTCGAACAACAAAATCAAGGTGAGGAGACGTTGGTTACGCTGTGATATTTGTCCCTCCAGTGGGCGGTGAATCTGTGCGTATGTTGTCTGTATATTGGTTCTTCCTGGAGAGTTGTTTGTGCAAGACTTTGTGTAACCCAGAGGTACCTCGAGGAGGCAAAGGTAGGCGTGAAGCCTCAATTGGTTTGCACAAATACTTGTAATGGAAGCCTCGTGTAAACAATTCATTGCTCATGCGTCGAAATGTTTCCGGTTCCAGGTACTGGACCCGTACAACGAACTGTGTGAGAACTACGGCAAGTGCGCCTACGACCGGTTCACAGCACTTAAGAACAAGAACGCCGACCTGATCACCATCCTGGCCGTCGGGGGCTGGAACGAGGGATCCACCAAGTACTCAAATGTAATGAGACTTGATTTCATATTATTTGCAGAAAACAAATGTTTGTACAACGGTCAATGATAAATATTATTCAGATAACGATAGAGAAGTGTCCCTAATTGATAACTGGTGTTGCTTGGTAGGAAATATGTAATGTAATATATTTAACCCAGATGGCAGCAGATGCTAACAAGAGACAGACCTTCGTCGACTCATCCATAGAGATGCTGAAGGCCCACAACTTCGACGGTCTGGACATGGACTGGGAGTACCCGACCCAGCGTGGAGGGAAGCCAGAGGACAAGGTATACCAGTTACCAATCTATTGTAATATTAAATACAATGAATTATGGCGTATTTTGTTATATACATTTAACAGAATTTAACATACTTATTCTTATCTAGATTATTCTAGGTGTTAAAAAGACTGAATGGTCCAACTGACCTGAGAGGATCCTCTGGTAAACTGTTAGACTCTTAATGGATCACAGGAACTGACAGACAAGGCAGGTCTCCTCAGGAGGAAGCAACAGTATTGAGACGTTGTGTGTGTGGTGTCCACAGGTCAACTTCATCAGCCTCCTGTCAGACTTGTACAACGGGCTGCACGCCAACGGTATGATCCTGACGGCCGCCGTGTCCGCCGGTAAGCTGACCATTGACCCCGCCTACGACATCCCCGCCATGGCAGAGAATCTTGACCTCATCAACTTGATGGCGTACGACCTGCACGGTGCCTGGGACACCTACACCCACCACCAGTCTGGCCTCTACCAGTATCCTGACGACACCGGCGACAATGTCTACCTCAACCAGGTCAGTCAACTGCGTCGACGTCAGTACTTCCATGTTATACCGGCGACACAATGTTTGGTATTCACCTACTCACACACGCGCCTTATAAACACATATTTCTTACATATATTGGAACAGGGCCGAAATATGAATATGAAAATAATAGTATTTATGTGTAAAAGGATCAATAGAGAAGTTCATGGTCATTTATTTACGTGTCAAAAAGTTATTATTTCCAAAAGCTCTCGTGTTTCGAGAATCTAAAGTAGAAATTCAATGTCAACATTGAAAGTAATAGCGTACACAATGGAATTTCAATTATGTGACAAGTCTATGCGAAAATAGGACTGGGTACATTCCCGGTGCCTCTATATTCGTAGTGGGTGGACTCCAGGTTGTGTAACTTTTAGCATGTCATGATGCACGGGTTAAGGCACGCATCTGTATTGACCAGGGATACTGCTTCGATCGAGCCTTCCTGCTCCAAGGATTTTATCGTTAAAATGTATGCTAACTTTGGGCAGTAAATTGTATTGTAACTGTTCAAAGAACTGTATGTGCAGGACTTCGCTGTGAGGTATTGGATTGACGGAGGAATGCCGAGCACCAAGATCGCCCTGGGCGTACCTCTCTATGGCCGCTGCTGGAAGCTGGACTACAGCACAGATGAGAACGGCTACTACGCCCCAGCCAGCCAGCCAGGACCCGCAGGACCCTACACCAGGAGCCCCGGGTTCTTGGGCTATAACGAGGTAAGGAACAGCTCGACCACGCGTGATGTTCAGTAATGCAATTGTTGCAGCCTTGGTGATAGTGGGAGACCTATAATCTTTTCAACAATACCAAATGCCAGAAAGACCATCATACTTAACTCTCAAGTTTATCTGTTACAGATCTGCGAGTTCCAGAAGAACGAGGGTGACTGGGTGGTAGAGATTGCGCCGGGCATGAACGAGCCTTACACCTACAGCTACAACCACGAGAGGATCTGGTGCTCCTACGATGACCACGACTCTTGCGTAGTCAAGGTACAGGACAGAACTGGAACCAGGAAATACAATTTTAATACGAACTTCTTTCTCTTACTGAATGGTTTTGAATACAGTTTTTCTCTTGTCCCCATCAATGTACCACGATCTAAGGATATCTAAGGTAGCAGGCTTCAGATATCTCATTGTGTGTCTTACTTGTGCAGGCCAGCTATGCTAAGAGCATGAACCTCGCTGGTATGATGGTCTGGAGCCTGGAGACAGACGACTTCCGCGCCATCTGCAACGACCGCTCCTTCGACCTCATCAAGACTTTGCGGGAGACCTTCACGGGCGAAGTCATTCCCACTCCTCCCACCCCACCCACCACTACTGCTGTAAGTTCTGCCTCATCAACCATTATCCACCATCCTCTCCCTCTCTCTGTATATTTCATCATTGATAAATACTTAACCATAACGCTTTGGCTGCTACCAACGCTTATAAGCGTTTTTCGGTAATTTTACATATTTTACTATGTTTATAAACAGTGGAGTAGTGACAGTCAGAATAATTTAGTTCTGCTCATGACTTCTATAAATAAACAAAGCAGTTATAATTATGTAAAAACATGGGTTAATAGACAGACAGTCTAACTGATTAGTTTTATGGCATAGTGTAATCTAATTCAGCAGTTTCAGGACTTATAAAGCAAAATTTTTTCAGTTACTATTGATAATAATTTTTCCTACATTACAGAATATTAAAGGAATTTTTGTTAGTATTCTTTTCGACCTCACGACCTTCCTACTGATTCCATCTCTATGTATCTTTTTGTTTATAATTTACAATAATACGAACGAACAAATAAAAAAATAATCATAAAAATGAATAAAGTTTTAACCAATGCATATTTTATAGAAGATTTTCTTTGCTAATTTGCTTGTTTTTGCCAGGATCCTGATGCTCCGACCACCCCCTCCACCACCACACGGGGACCTCCCCCTCCTGACGGTGTGTGTGAGCAGCCCGGCCTCAACACTGACCCCGACAACTGCCACCACTACTACCTCTGTGCCCCGGTGAGTACCACTCGCTTTTTGCTCTAGTACCCCCTGGAGCGCCGTGATTCTGCGTAGTCGGGACACAACCGAAAAGTCCAGAGTTCAATTCCAGCGTGGGTGGTTGGAGATAATCGAACACGTTTCCTGTCTAATGCAGGAAATTATGCAGTTATTCACCTAGCAGTAAATAGGTACATGGGAAGCTCAGTAGTTGGCCTTAATGGACGGTGATAATCCTAATAATATATTTAAGTATGTGAACATACTTAAATCCGTCTGGATATCGATACAACTGTCATTTGGAAGAATTATTGAGATAATGTTATTTGTTTCGGAGAATATTGCAAGATTTATTATATGAAGCATGCTGTAATAACGGAAGACAATTAATTTAATATACAAAACTGAACTTTGTAATGTGCTGAACGGCTGCAATTGATTGTTAAAGTTGCCATATCTTGCGTGGAAGTGATTTTTTTAAAATTCACTTCAATTACAAATTGAGGTTTTAAAAATCAATTAGTTCTGATATCTTTGTTTACTATGATTCCTTACTTTATGCAAGAACTAAGCTTGTTACCGTTTTCTTTGGCACAAGAACAAAATTTGTTATCACTTATCTATCCTTAAAACCAAAACTTGTTCTCTGCAGAACACGGAGAACGGATACGACGCCACGGAGGAGGTGTGTCCGGAGGGGACACTCTTCAACCCTAATGCTAAGATCTGCGACTGGGCCAACTCCGTCTGTGCCATCAGCGGCGCCTGCATCAACGATTGTCCCTAAAGCCTCCACGACTGTCCTTGAACCTCCACGACTGTCCTTGAACCTCCACGACTGTCCCCTGAAGCTCCAGAACTGTTCCTGAACCTTCACGACTGCCTCTGGACCTCAGGACTGTCAAATAAGCCGCCACAACTGTCCCTGAACCTCTACGACTGTCCCTTTAGCCTCCAGGACCATCCCTGAACCTCCACGACTGTCCTTGAACCTCCACGACTGTCCCTGAACCTCCACGACTGTCCCTGAACCTCCACGACTGTCCCTGATGCCTTCACGACTGTCTCTGAATCTCCACGATTAGTCCTAGACCTCAGCGACTAGCCCGGGGTTCCAACGACTAACCCTAGGCCAGACAACTAACCCTGGGTCTGAACAACCCTCCCCTGGACCCACCTACTAAATGTAACCCGCTCCCTCATACTGCTTCCCGTGAGCCTCATAATGCTGTACTGGGAATATATACTTGTATACGTGTGCAGTTTGCTGTAGTATTGTGCTAAATATTTGTGAAGAATAAATGTCTTTTGGTAAAACTGTGTTTAGACCCTTAATTAACACTTAAGGTTACGGTTAAGGAAAGTGGTTAACTGTCTCGCTCAACTGGTTAGGTTAAAACAGCCGAAGTGTGGAAGTCATGGGGTACTGTGGGGTACTGTTGGGTGCTGTGGGGTACTGTGGGGAACTGTTGGGTACCTGTTGGGTGCTGTTGGGTACCTGTTGGGTGCTGTGGGGTACTGTGGGGAACTGTGGGGTACTGTGGGGACTGTGGGGAACTGTGGGGTACTGTGGGGAACTGTGGGGTACTGTGGGGTACTGTGGGGTACTGTGAGGAACTGTGGGGTACTGTGGGGAACTGTGGGGAACTGTGGGTACTGTGGGGAACTGTGGGGTACTGTGGGGTACTGTGGGGTACTGTGGGGAACTGTGGGGTACTGTGGGGAACTGTGGGGTACTGTGGGGAACTGTGGGGAACTGTGGGGTACTGTGGGAACTGTGGGGAACTGTGGGGTACTGTGGGAACTGTGGGGAACTGTGGGTACTGTGGGGTACTGTGGGTACTGTGGGGAACTGTGGGGTACTGTGGGGAACTGTGGGGTACTGTGGGGAACTGTGGGGTACTGTGAGGAACTGTGGGGTACTGTGGGGTACTGCGGGTACTGTGGGGTACTGTAGGGATCTGTGGGGTACTGTGAGGAACTGTGGGGTACTGTGGGGTACTGCGGGTACTGTGGGGTACTGAGGTACTGTGGGGTACTGTGGGGTACTGTGGGGAACTGTGGGGACCTGTGGGGTACTGTGGGGATCTGTGGGGTACTGTAGGGATCTGTGGGGTACTGTAGGGATCTGTGGGGTACTGGGTACTGTGGGGTACTGTGGGTACTGTGGGGAACTGTGGGGTACTGTGGGGTACTGTGGGGTACTGTGGGGAACTGTGGGGTACTGTGGGATCTGTGGTTAAAACTAATGTAGGCATGACTGAACCTAACCAATCCTACCTAACCTATCTTAACCTAACCTAACATAAATAAGTCATTAATTTATGTTCCTAATATAAATTCAAATAAACTAATTGGAAACAATAGAAAATAAAGAAAATATTTCGCCCTATTATGCAAATCGGGACTTGCATAGTAGGCCGAGTACTCCGTTCTGGCTAATATGTACAACATATATAATACCTTATTTACCCCCAGGTACCACCAGCCCAAGCAACCAGGTGTGTGTGTGTGCGTGTGTGAGTGTGTGTGGGGGTGTGGTGGGAACTTCTAAGATAGGCAGTGAGGACGGTGTCAGAGTCGTGTCAAGTGCTGTGTTCCAGGGGGAGGGGGGGGGGGGTCAGTGGTAGTATTTACGCGTGCGGGTGTATTCGTCTAGTTCTACTAACCCGGTTGTGCTTGATGGGTTCAGCGGCTGCTCTAAAGCCCCGCCTTTCAACCATCATTCGTTCAATACAATGACTCATTTCCCTCTTTTTTTCTGATCATATTTACATTTAAGTTTGTGTATAAATTGGCCTCGACAACACCCACCACCAACACACCCACCAACACTCACCCACCAACACTCACACACCCACCAACACTCACACACCCACCCCCACCAACACCCACACACCAACACAACATATTGTTGGTGCAACGCGCCACAATTTACGTTGACCAACACTACGTTATACAGCACCTAACACACTGTACAGATCGACGGCGGCTTATTCAAGCTTCTTCCAAGACCAGGCGAAGAGTACTTGGACTACCCGAGGTAAACTGCCTTCCTCAGTCCAACCACCTCCATACGTCACTTCTGTGGGCACAAACACATCATTAATGAGATGGACAGGACACTGGGTAAACCATGAGGTAACACTCATTCACTGGGGGATTAACATTATGCTCCGTAGCACAATCTAGATGGCGCTGATCTTGATACGCCCACCACCAGAGGTCATCCACAACGACCTGTCTAACCAAGGCAGGAAACTTGGGCCATTTGCCGCTGTCACGCCACCATCAATAGATGGCGTTGTCTACATTGCGTCCAATATCAGGGAAGTTTCGGTGCAGACTCATAAATGGGGCTAGAATGGCCACGCTCCACACTGACGGTGGTGACCATACCGTAACACACAACACCACCATCACACAACACACCCACACACAACACCCACACACACAATAACACCTGTTGAAAATTTCCAACACTTATATTCTAACTCCTATTACGTTAAGAGGTAATTCTTGTACTAGGCCTTATAATTACTAACACTACTAATCAGTAGTGTAGTGATATTAAATTTATA
>WNGS01000690.1:813896-824900 GCA_020271785.1 Procambarus virginalis | reverse complement strand
GCCTCACCGCCCAGTGTAGAGTAGCAGCGTCACCCTGGCTCCCTAGATCACCCTGGGGGAAGAGGGTGAAGCAGCTCCCTGAGACGGTGACGAGCACTCTAGGCAAGGATGTCCATAGCCCGCGGGGGACTTCCCGCCACTGACGGATGTGTGTGTACATGTATGTGTACATGTGTGTATTTGCATGCCTGTGTGAGGCAATATGCCCCTTGTCGTGGTGAGTGGTGTGATTAGGCGATAATATGGTTAGTCGTTCGCACTGAAACTACCATTTACAACCACACGTTGCTTGTTTGGCGAGGTGATTAGAGCCCGGTTGTGTACTCACCTGGTTGTGTTACCTTGATGTTTTCGGGGCTTAGCGTTCCCACGGCCCGGTCGTCGACCACACCACCTTGCGGAGGGTTGAGCTCTAGCTCTTTGGTCCCGCCTCAACTATCAATCAACTGGTGTACAGGTTCCCGAGCCTACTGGGCTCTATCATATCTACATTTGAAACTGTATGGAGTCAGCCTCCACCACATCACTGCCTAATGCATTCCACCTGTTAACTACTATGACACTGAAAAAGTTTATTCTAATGTCTGTGGCTCATGTGGGTACTCTAACTTCACTTTTGTCCTAATGTTCGTGTTCCACCCGTGCTAAATAGTTTGTCTTTGTCCACCCTGTCAATTCCCCGGAGAATTTTGTAGGTGGTTATCATGTCTCTCCTTACTCTTCTGTTTCCCAGGGATGTGAGGTTCAGCTCCCTTAGCCTTTCCTCGTAGCTCATACCTCTCGGTTTCGGGAAGAGTCTGGTGGCATACCTCTGAATCTTCTCTAATTGTCTTGTGTTTAACTAGGTATGGACTCCAGGCTGGTGCTGCATACTCCTGGAGTGGTCTTACATAAGTGGCATGCAAGATCCTGAATGATTCCTTACACAAGTTTCGAAAGGCAGTTCTTATGTTGGCCAGTCTAGCATATGTCTATCCTTTTGATGTGGGCCTCTGGGGACAGGTTCTGTGTGATAACCCCCAGATCTTTTTCTCTATTTGACTCTTGCAGGATATCACCTTCCAGATGGTACCTTGTGTTCAGCCTCCTGCTCCATTCGCCTAATTTCATTACTTTACACTTTCCCGAGTTGAACTCCAATAGCCATTTTCTAGACCATTCCACCTACTTGTTCAGGTCGCCCTGTAATCTCTGTCTATCTTCGTCTGGTCTTGATTCTCCAATTTTTTCATCATCAACAAGCATTGAGAGGAATGAGTCTATACCCTCCGGAAGATGGTTTACATATATTAGAAACAGGATGGGTCCAAGTGCCGAGCCCTGTGGGACTCCACTGGCGACATCTCTCCACTCTGATGTCTCCCCCCCCCCCCCTCACAGTTACTCTCCGTTTCCTGTTGCTTAGATACTCCCTTATCCACTGGAGCACCTTACCTTTTTACTCCTGCCTGTTTCTCCAACTTTTGTTAACAGCCTTTTGTGAGGTACCGTGTCAAAGGCTTTCTGACAGGCCAAGAAAATGCAGTCTGCCCCCACCCTTTTTCTTGCCTAATTTGTGTTGCTTGGTCATAGAATTCTATTAAATTTGCGAGGCACGATTTACCATTTCTGAATCCATGTTGGTGGTGGTGTGTTACAAAGCTGTTTCCCTCCAGATGCTCTACGAGCCTTTTCCTCACGATCTTCTCCATCACCTTGCATGGTATACAAGTTAGGGAAACTGGCCTGTAGTTCAGTGCCTCTTGCCTGTCGCCCCTTTTTCGTATATTGGGACTACGTTAGCCGTCTTCGAGCCTTCCGGTAGGTCTCCCGTTTCCAGTGACCTGTTATACACCATAGAGAGTGGCACACAGTGCCTCTGCACCTTCTTTTAGTATCCACGGTGAGTTTGTCAGGCCCAACAGCCTTTGTCATATTCAGCTCCAACAGACTACTCCTGTTGGAGCTGAAGCTTTTTCAGATTCACGCAGATTCATCAACATGAACTTAAGCTTAGTGCAGTCTGTGTGATGAGCCTTGAAGATTACAAAGCTTCGTTCAGCATTTGCGATGAATCTTAAAGCTTACATCAGCATATAAAAGCNGCGTCGTAGCCTCCGCTCGTGTTCTGAGTCGCAGAGAACGGGATTTTATTAGGAGTCTTATATTTATTTATCTCTAATAGAAGCCTGTTTGGCTTTTCGAGGTCCTCTCTCTCTCGGCCAATACTGACCTTTCTCAGCATGTAAACCACAACAGTTGCCCAACTCCTAAGTATCTAAAACAATTTCCTAAGTGTATCTTAAGTATCTATTCACTAATAGCTAAACAGAGGCATTGGATGTAAGGGTACTTTCACAAACGTCTCCTCATGCCCAGGAATCGAACCCGGGCCCCTTTCGGTTGTATGCGACTATGCAGACCACTAATGCTAGAGGGGGCACTCACCGGAGCACAGAGTTAGTAGTGGTGGCAGTTCTCGGGGTCGGGGTTGAGGCCGGGCTTCTGGCACACGCCGTCAGGAGGGGCGGTGACCGGGTGGATGTGGTGGTGGGGGTGGTGGTGCTAACGCTGCTGGTGGTGTTGCGTCAGGGTCCTGGGGGGGAGGTGAGCAGGAGAAAGATGCATATTAAGAAAGATCTAGAATTATGGTATTTATCTTAAGGAATTTAACATGCCTTTGTGGCCAAATTTCTGCCAACACAGAGCGTGCGAGACGCGTTTCATTTTTAAAAAGTTAGTCTTACTCTATCTCGTTTTCTTTAACTATTGCTTATTCAGAGAAAAAGCAAAGAATTTTAAGGGGAGACAAATGTTTTATGAAGCGTATTTTGTCAACACTCAAAAAGTAAGACAATCTTAGATATTACTTTAAAACTCCATTCAAAGAGCATAAAATAATCAGAAACCTCACATGTTATACAAATCAACCAGTGAAAACCCCATAATTAAGGAATTATACGAAATACATTCAAACTTTCAAAAAGGTGAAAATTTAGAATGAGAGCCAGCGAAGAGGTAACCACTGACCCTGGTAGTGGTGGGTGGTGGAGGGGGAACAGTGATGACGTTACCACTGTACGTCTCTGCCAGCGTCTTGATGAGGTCGAAGGAGCGAGCGCCGCAGATACCAAGGAAGTCATCCGTCTCCACGCTCCAGACCATCATACCAGCCAAGTTCATCTCTTTAGCGTAGTTGGCCTGCAGAGGTACCAAATGCCATTATAAATTGTTAACAACTCTATTGTGTGTGTGTGTGTGTGTGTGTGTGTGTGTGTGTGTGTGTGTGTGTGTGTGTGTGTGTGTGTGTGTGTGTGTGTGTGTGTGTGTGTATATTTACCATGTGCGCAGGATCGAGCATTTAGCTCCGACTCCGCCTTTCTTTACTTTATACTTTAAGCTCAATTACTATTAAGTTTTAGTCCAAGTGTTTCCCCCCCCCCCACCTCACCTTGCCCGAAACGCTATGCTTACTTGTGGCTTCAGGTATTTTATGTACTAGCTTCATCTATAAATCCAACATTATGTTTATAAATCAACTATATGTACTTTCCTCAATAAAATTTACTTTACTTTCCAACTATCGGTTGTCTACTGTACAGCTGCTTGACAAACTTATCTACTCTGGAAACCCTAGAATCGACCTGTACCTTGACTACGCAAGAGTCGTGGTCATCGTAGGAGCACCAGATCCTCTCGTGGTTGTAGCTGTAGGTGTAAGGCTCGTTCATGCCCGGCGCAATCTCTACCACCCAGTCACCCTCGTTCTTCTGGAACTCGCAGATCTGTAACAGATAAACTTGAGAGTTAAGTGTGAGGGTGTTGACCAGACCACACACTAGAAGGTAAAGGGACGACGTTTCGGTCCGTCCTGGACCATTCTCAAGTCGATCACAATCAACATACTTTAGCTACGTTATTGTGACTCATTGCCTGCAAGTGTGATGGTCTTTCTGGCATCTTGTATTGTTAATGTTATTGTTGACAAGATTGTTGGTGTGATCTTAGTGATTATCTCTTACTGCGAAAGGGTGATTTCTTGTAATGGGGTGCAAAAATACCCAAATGCCCAGGTTCAAAGAATAACCCAGGATTTGGGTTATCACTGAAGAGATGAGAATCACAATCCCGAATATATAATGCAACGAGGCAAAGATTGATTAAGATGCTAACATTGGTGAAGTCTGGCGCCGTAACACACATTCTGCTTGATGGCTACTTTGCAGGGGGGGGGGTCACTTTTAGAGATTAGACACTTTAAACAAGGTATAGGAATGGGGCGATCACAGGTGATACTTCAGTAAGAACCAAGAGAAATAATGAACTGGCTTGCGATTAGTCCAACTGAAGGAGGAGGAAGAGGATAGAGAAACAGTAACAGCAGTAACAGGACAGACGGAAATCTTGGCCAGGAGTGGATGTAGGGAGAGGGCGTTGTTCTTCAACAGGTCGCCTGACTGGTAAGGACGTCTCTCCTTCGGCCCGAAGATTGTGTATCTCTAAGCCTGTTCAACGTTAAGTTACATTGAGACTAGAGCATTTAGTAGACAAGTCGTTGATGTACAAATATATCAGACCTACAAGTGAAGGAGAATATCCAGCCCTCCCATCATCAATGGTTTAGAAGTCTCGTCTAAGCCATTGATCACGAGCCTTAGAAGTGACCAGATGTGTAGATCACTGCAGGCACCGCATGGTTGGAGAACAAGTATAGCAACCAGGTGTTAGAGATTTCGAACGGTAAGTGTTGGACACTTACCGTGCTGCAACGATTGCTATAGCACACATGGCATGTTTCACCGCGTGGTCCACCCAAGCCATTACTGATCCATCACCGCCAACCAATACACAATAATCAGAGCCACGTGTGCGCCATCACACGGGGACATACAGTGAGAAGGATATATCTAAATTAGGTCCTGATTACGTTGTGCTCTCGCTTGGGGGCCCCCTCTGTGTGGCCGGGCCGGGGCCCCTAGGAGGCTCTGACACCCCATCCTCTAGTGTTGTCATCGAGGCAAAAGGTGTATCATCCTTCTACCGTGAGTCCAGGTGATCGGGACGACCTCCATGTAAGGACTGTCTCCTCTGAGGAGGAGCGCGAGACGTCACAAACTGACAAAACGTTTAATCCTATATGTACACGTCCATGGTCCTGTGAAGTTGGACGAGGACGCCTGTGTGTTCCTGATGATATTGTGGTGACAGGAGCTGCCATTGTCAAGATCAATTACCGTGCGTTAATCTCTGGAAGAGATGCATTCCAGGGGGGGGGGGGAATCTGATTATCATTTTATGGTCACCACTTCCTGTAAAGTGGTGACCACTTCCCGTTATCTTTATTAACTATTTGGATGTGGCATATAAACAATTATTATTAACGATACCAGAAGATAATTCGTAACCTTGCGACAAGTGTAGCCTCGTCTTTTATAAATAATTGATACCGTGATCCGCAGGCGTGCTGAATTCCCCCTTAAAGTTGGATGTGATCCAACACTGACTGGACGGTCGAGCGTCATGCAGGTTGGCGTTCAATCTTTTACCGTCCAAATGGTTGGGCATCATTCATCCCTCCCGTCCCAAATCCTTATCCTGACCCCCTTCCCAGTTCTTTATAGTCGTAATGGCTTGGCGCTTTCCCCCCTGATAATTACCTTACCTTATCTGGCCGACCTAAAAATACATAGCTGTTGTACCGGATCGTGCTGTATCCGCGATCTGGTACAGCACATTGCTGTACCGGATCGACAACCCCTTGGAGCTGACCCAGCCACAGGAGTACGTGCGAGGCTGCATGTTCTATGATACGGCTCTTGCTCTCTGCTAACTTCCTATTTCCCCGACAGCTACTGTATAGTAGCCCAACACTATGTTGATGTCAAAATCCCCAACGTCAAAATATGATGAATTACAAATCATAGCAGCTCGCTAAATTGACGGGCTGTTGTGTTAACTATGCATGGGCTCTGTTAGGTTAGTTCGGCTCAATTTAGTAGATCATTTTTACGACGTTGAGAATGCTAGAGGCGCTGGGCTGCTCTGGATAAGGGTCTACAAGATCTACAATGTCTAGACAACTATCTCGATATTACCTACAGACGCGGTGAGTGAAAAAGAGTGAAGAACTCTCAAATTCATCCAAGGTACAACAGTGGTATTACCGCACGTTAGGCGTGGTCGAGCTGTTCCTTACCTCGTTGTAGCCCAAGAACCCGGGGCTCCTGGTGTAGGGTCCTGCGGGTCCTGGGTTGCTAGCCGGGGCGTAGTAGCCGGTCTCATCAGTGTTGAAGTCCAGCTTCCAGCAACGGCCATAGAGAGGTACGCCCAGGGCGATCTTGGTGCTGGGCATTCCTCCGTCAATCCAATACCTCACAGCGAAGTCCTGCACAAACACACCAAAAAGTGTCTTAGAGCGATGAATCTTTATATTTACTCTAAGGTGTCTTAATCACACCATATTCCTCAACGTTATTTGTTCCAATTATTGACATTAGAGCACACATGTGAGAACAGAACTGAAGAGGTTCGCACAGATAAACTTTAAACAGGTAATTGTAAACAGAAATCCAGTGTGCAGGTGAGAGGCCATTGGGTGTTCTGATAGGGTCAGCCTCATAACGGAGATTCAATTAGAAAAAAGTGTTTGCGGGTTGTAAGTAGAGGGCAGATGTTGATCAGAGGTTCAGTAATGATAGCACGTGAGTAAGGTGGAGGAGAGGTCAGTAGAAGACGTTAGTGGACTTTACAGAAACTTCGACTACGAAGTAGTTGACTTCGTGGACTTCGAGAGAGAAGCAGAGAGCCTATTGGGAACTCTTCGGTAAAGTGGGATGGGAAGGAGAGGATAAATAACATGTGACGAAAAAAGACAATGTAATGAAGGTGCGCTTTTTCCTTGTCCAGTTTTAGTCTATTACCAGCATGTTACAGATAGGCCTAGGGTTTACGGGGCTAAATAAATTAGAACAGCAATGATGCATTAATCCTTACTCTTTCATTTTCCAGTAATTTCCTTCTCTGGAGTCAAAAGTCACATATAGTAATATTAATTCCCCGGCTTGTAGTAGTGCATTTTAGGCAAAACGTCCTCCTCCCTTGTTATAAATTAATGTCAACAAAACTGATACTAGTCACTGGAGGCGTGGTGAGGCTAGCGAAGTACTCGCGTGTTCAGGACAAGAGCTCAAGTTACACTCTGAAGAGTAAGTACCAAGAGTAGGTGTAATTAAGAGGAGTTTAATTAGGATGCAACAACTCAGGCGTGAAACTAGTAAAGTCAACAAAGAAGCATTTGGGTTGTTACAATTATCAAGAGTTATTAAAATGGGGGTTTATGCTGTTTGGGATCACAAGAGCTTCGGGAAATAACGCAACTTACGTATGTAAGTTTTTTTGCCACAACTTCCCCAGTGCCCATATATGGAAGAGATGTGTTTACAAGACTAGTGTGAGTAGGCGAGTACCAAAAATTGTGTCGCCGGTATAACATGGAAGTACTAGCGACAAGGCAGTTGACTGACCTGGTTGAGGTAGACGTTGTCGCCGGTGTCGTCAGGATACTGGTAGAGGCCAGACTGGTGGTGGGTGTAGGTGTCCCAGGCACCGTGCAGGTCGTATGCCATCAAGTTGATGAGGTCAAGATTCTCTGCCATGGCGGGGATGTCGTAGGCGGGGTCAATGGTCAGCTTACCGGCGGACACGGCGGCCGTCAGGATCATACCGTTGGCGTGCAGCCCGTTGTACAAGTCTGACAGGAGGCTGATGAAGTTGACCTGTGGACACCACACACACAACGTCTCAATACTGTTGCTTCCTCCCGAGGAGACCTGCCTTGTCTGTCAGTTCCTGTGATCCATTAAGAGTCTAACATAGTTTACCAGAGGATCCTCTCAGGTCAGTTGGACCATTCAGTCTTTTTTAACACCAAGAATAATCTAGATAATGATAAGTTTGTTAAAATATGTTAAATCCATATAAAGTATCCCATAATTCATTGTATTTAATGTTACAATAGAGATAACTGGTATACCTTGTCCTCCGGCTTCCCTCCACGCTGGGTCGGGTACTCCCAGTCCATGTCCAGACCGTCGAAGTTGTGGGTCTTCAGCATCTCAATGGAGGAGTCTACGAAGATCTTCCTTGTTCCCGCGTCCGCCGCCATCTGCGCAAAGGAAGAATGTCAGGATGCCACAAAGTGTTCACTACGTTGAGAACATGAACAACATTTGGCTGAATTCACACACACACACTGACTTAGTTACTTTAAGGAATGCAAAAGGAGTGAAACTAGATCACCTTTAACCCCTACCGTGCTACAAACACTTTTTGCAATTTTTCTTAATTTCATTATTAAAATTTGTTAAACATGTGCACCTCGGTTTAATACTTTTAAAATATGTGCAGTTTGAGGATTAATGCAAAATAAAAATCAGAAGATTGTGATGAATCTAAGAAATACAGTGGTCTTACAATGGGATCGAACCCATGTTCTTGGACCCCTCAGGTACACACACTATCTTTAGTATTAGAAATATGTAAAGGTGGGCTAAAAGGCCTATGAATGAAGGAATGTTTAGCAAGAAAGAAGAAGAGGCGAGACTCACGTCAGAGTATTGGTGGATCCCTCGTTCCAGCCCCCGACGGCCAGGATGGTGATAAGATCGGCGTTCTTGTTCTTAAGTGCTGTGAACCGGTCGTAGGCGCACTTGCCATAGTTCTCACACAGTTCGTTGTACGGGTCCAGTACCTGTACACAACATGTATATACTTTGTAAAGAACATTTTGTACAGTCTTTAGTGTACAATCCTGTAAATTATTTAGTATTACAAATGAAAAGCTGTCCTTATATATTTGTTGTCAAACATGCGCCACACCTACTGAACGTTTTCCATATGTATCTCTTACCCTAATTTTGTTGTCCCATCCAAGCCCGGCGAAGCCGAAGATGAGGTGGGTGCAGATGAAGGGGTCGATGGCCTCTACGTCAAATTTGCCGTTGTCCGGCCTGTACACCGCCCAGGAGCCGTAGTAACACACCATCACCCCCTCTGTAACGTAACAGTCACAATGTCAGGCTTTTATGCGGACTGAAGTATTTCTTATTCATGATAAGTATGTTAAACTAGACTAGCACTGACGAGGCTGAGTGTTAACCAAGTTTTTGTCGGTGTTAGCCTAGTTTTTGTCCGTTAGATTATTTTTTGTCAGTGTTAGCCTAGGTTTGGTCTATGTTATTCGAGTTTGAACTGTGCTAGGTTAGTTTCGCCTGTTCTAGCCAAGTTTCGGCTCTGCCAGCTTATTTTCATCCGTGTCAATCTAGTTATTCAATCTCTGCATTGGTTGCACAACTAATTAATTTTCTTCATATGTTACACATGCACAGGTTGACTAATCTGTTGCGGTTAAATAATGTTTACAATAAACAGATGTTTACCGATAACGGGTGTATAATGAAGAGATGTTTACTGCCGATGGGTGTATAATGAGCAGATGTATGTACATATATCTAATAGGGAGGGAAGTAACCAAATTACCAGGAAAATGTGAACGATCAAATTCATTTAGTTTTCTTGTAATGTAATTACATGGATTTATGTAACCCAAATGGAATTTTTCAAATTCATTGGCTTACATGAACTTATCTGATGGTCTTCATTTCTACGTTCCTTGACAGGGACAGGAAGCCATCTGGGTTCGAACTCTGAGGGTAGAGAGGATTGCCAGGGAGTCAATTCTGGCCTATTCGCCCCATTTTATCCAACAGTAATTGTAGACCAATTGGTGGGTTGTGTTCCAGGGAAACTAGTAGAGTTTATCATGAGTTACGAGTATTTTGCACCCATCAATGGAGGAATTTAGTCAAGTCTCTCGCCGAGTACTGAGAGACTATGCTAAGGGTACTCATAACATTACGAGTTCTCATAACACTTATAACATTACGAGTGCCGTATGAGTAGGCTGGAAGGAAGACCGTATGAGGCACTACTGGGAGCCACTACGAGCTTCTACAATTTGGAGAAGCTGGTGTTAACTTTAATGACCCCAGTGTGACTGGAAGCCATGCAACAGTCAGAAGTGAATAACTGCAAGCCGGGACTTGTGGGAACGGGAGGCATGCGGGTTCCCGGAGGACCTGTCACTCCTGCCGACGTGACAGTTACCGTATTGGAGAGGAGATGATGGCAAGACAGTTCTGATCTGCTCTTCATCCTGAGTAATTGGAGAACACAGCCATGAGCGTTACAACATGGTGACGATCACACTTCCTCAAGCAGTGGACTCTCGCTCTCTATTCCAGTGGGTTGACCTATTTGTGCAACTTTTTCAAGGGAGCGTATGTTGCTCTGAAGTAATTAGCATAGGCTCCAGACATTCGAGAGAGGTAAATCTCCGGAGACTAGGATGTTGTAGGGTTGATACCCTCTAATCACCTGATGGGAGCAGCCGTCAAGTGATTAGACGGTAATTAGGACACGCGGGTAACGATGGAGGTTACCGGCAATATACGAGTGTTAACAACAGTTATCATGTAGTGTTTTTAACACATCCTATCAGTGATTGTTAGCCTGCCAATACCGTGATCTCAATTAGTGCATGATCCAAATAGATGAAATATCAAATATGGGTGAATCATATACTAATATATTATATAATATGAATTACAGTTACAAAAACGGCAAGAGACAGCGCTAGGCCAGGTAGCAGAAGGCAGACATGTCGACGTATATTACAAAACATAGGTATAATTGCTATGAGGATGGAGGGTAAGTGTCCGAGAGGAGCTGAAGAGTGACTACGTGAACGAGGATGATGGATTAAACAAGACATTCTTATGGGGACAAAGATGAGTGCCTACACATCTCACCTGCAAGAGAGAGGGCGATGGCAAGGAGAGAGAGCGGCAGCAACAATCTCATGGCGTGTATGCTTTGCTTAGCAAGAACCAGCGCGGTACTGATGAGTTACTTTTCAACACCCTCCCTAATATACCCTCACGCCGGGTGACCCATATTGTCGGGATA
>WNGS01000690.1:798499-811835 GCA_020271785.1 Procambarus virginalis | reverse complement strand
AGGTGCTTTGATGTGCGCGGCCCCACGCTGTTATCCCCACAGCAGTGTGTGTGTGTGTGTGTGTGTGTGTGTGTGTGTGTGTGTGTGTGGTGTGTGTGTGTGTAGGTCGAGGAGGGTCAAGGTAAGTGCACAAGTACACATGTTGGGATGACACAGCTTGTGTTGTGTTCCCAGGCAAGCCTCGAACCACCTCAGGACACACAATTTTTTATTGTTATATGTTAATAGTAGAGCTTTTGCCAGGGTGGAGGGGAGGACCGAAGGACATTCACCCTGTTTTTTAAACCACATTTTGATATATTAAACTTTTACTTCTATGTTGATCAAGCAGGTGGGGCGGCCAACCCCAGGGAAATAGCAAAATCCGTCAAATACAGGCGATGGAAGGTCAATACAACTTTGTTCCCATAGCGTCTGAGACGCATGGCCCCTGGGGCAAGAGTGCTTGGGATTTCATAAGGAATTGGGCTCAAGGCTCATTGACGTCACCAGAGACTCGAGAGCTGCCAGTTTTTTGTTTCAGCGCCTCAGTGTGCGGTCCAGAGGGGAAACGCCTGCTGCGTCCTCGGTTCCTGTCCGGAAGCGGAGGAGCTTCAAGGTATCCATAATTTTTAAGCACTCTTTGTATCAACCAATGTATATCTTGTAACCTTTAAATATATAACAAACAAAAATATCAAAAGGAAGAGGGTGATGGGAGAAAAGCACACAGAAACTGGGGAGGGGACCTAAACATTCCCTCTATTGCGTTATGTGTGGTGTTTCCTCCGAAGCTATGGTCCCCTTCTTCCAGCCAGAGGTGTAACTCCCTTCCTATATATATTATATATTATATTAATTATATATATATATAATATATATATATATATATATATATATATATGTTCTTCTAATCCCCATGATTCATCTGTCTCAATATTTCTCTGCATTACCAACTCACAAAGCATATTCATAATTCATTCCTAATTCTTAAAGATGATTATGTCTTTTAAGGATTCAAACGCCATTACCTACATTGCACCTCTCTTTGAGATATATATATATATATATATTATATATATATATATATTATATATATATATATATATATATATATATGCACACACACACACACACACACACACACACACACACACACACACACACACACACACTGGTGGTAAGCGAACAAGGGGACACAGGTGGAAACAAAGTACCCAAATGAGCCACAGGGACATCATTAGAAAGAATGTTTTCAGTGTCAGAGTGGTTGACAAATGAAATGCATTAGGCAGTGATGTGGTGGAGGCTGACTCCATACACAGTTTCAAATGTAGATATGATAAGAGCCCAGTAGGCTCAGGAATCTGTACACCAGTTGATTGACGGTTGAGAGGCGGGACCAAAGAGCCAGAGCTCAACCCGCGCAGCACAACTAGGCGAGTACATACATTACACACTCACATAAGGTTTTATAAAAATTCTTTACCCCTGGCACGTGTACAAGTGCTATTTAAGTTAAAGAAATGACGATTTGGAAACAAAAACTATTTAAGGACAGCAGCGAAGGCTTCCTGTATGGTACATGTCCGGAGCGGAGACCGCCACGCTGGTGTTCTAGTGGTGGTGGTGGTGGTGGTGGTGGTGATTCTGTGTACCCTTGTTCTTCATGTCCTCAGGCCAGGCCAGGCCAGGCCAGGCCAGCTTGGGCATAAGACGTAGTCTTCAATTTTAACTTTTTATAAAAAATTAAATATTTTAGACTAGAATGTGTTAAATAGTTAGGCCTAACTTAGGTTACGTGTTTAGATACTGTTGGCCGTTACTGGTACTTGAAGTACGTGGGTGAAGCATTTACAGCGTTAATTGCTATTCGAAACAGGTCGCCAAGAAGGCACTGTTCGAGAAATGTTCGAACGTCATCAGGTGTGAGTCGTGTGTAAACCGTTTTTCATTTATAGACAGAGGGTTCGACGGGTGTATTAACGAACATTTGACCTTTGTTGATGAGGACGGGCTGCCTTGTTGATGAGGACGGGCTGTGTTGAGGACGGGCTGTGTTGAGTCTGATATCAGTTCAGTTCTCACTCAGTTTGAGTCAGCGTTCATGGTTCACTTGACTCATCCTCTCTGCTTTATACGTTTTGTATTCAGGTAATGTGACACCAAAAACTATATTTTTGTCGAGTACGACTATTTAGAGTATAGTTAAACCTAGGATAGGTTACCTTTTGTGTGTTGTGTTGGTAATTCTGTGTCTTCTCTGCTGGTCGGGTCGTGGTGCTCCTGCTACACTACGGAACACAACAGACTCATCACACTCACATTATCAACACAATACCACCATCACAGCACGAGGAGGACCACCACATAATACAACAAGTGGCACCACTACACCACCTACACACACACGCACCACTACACCTACACACACCACTACACCAGCTACACACCACCACCACACACACCCATAACAATACTCGCCTCACCGCCCAGTGTAGAGTAGCAGCGTCACCCTGGCTCCCTAGATCACCCTGAGGGAAGAGGGTGAAGCAGCTCCCTGAGACGGTGACGAGCACTCTAGGCAAGGATGTCCATAGCCCGCGGGGGACTTCCCGCCACTGACGGATGTGTACTCACCTATATGTACTCACCTATATGTGTCTGCAGGATCGAGCATTGACTCTTGGATCCCGCCTTTCGAGCGGGATCGAAACCATGTGTGTGTACATGTGTGTGTACATGTGTGTATTTGCATGCCTGTGTGAGGCAATATGCCCCTTGTCGTGGTGAGTGGTGTGATTAGGCGATAATATGGTTAGTCGTTCGCACTGAAACTACCATTTACATCCACACGTTGCTTGTTTGGCGAGGTGATTAGAGCCCGGTTGTGTACTCACCTGGTTGTGTTACCTTGATGTTTTCGGGGCTTGGCGTTCCCACGGCCCGGTCGTCGACCACACCACCTTGCGGAGGGTTGAGCTCTAGCTCTTTGGTCCCGCCTCTCAACTATCAATCAACTGGTGTACAGGTTCTCGAGCCTACTGGGCTCTATCATATCTACATTTGAAACTGTATGGAGTCAGCCACCACATCACTGCCTAATGCATTCCACCTGTTAACTACTATGACACTGAAAAAGTTTATTCTAATGTCTGTGGCTCATGTGGGTACTCTAACTTCACTTTTGTCCTAATGTTCGTGTTCCACCCGTGCTAAATAGTTGTCTTTGTCCACCCTGTCAATTCCCCGGAGAATTTTGTAGGTGGTTATCATGTCTCTCCTTACTCTTCTGTTTCCCAGGGACGTGAGGTTCAGCTCCCTTAGCCTTTCCTCGTAGCTCATACCTCTCAGTTTCGGGACGAGTCTGGTGGCATACCTCTGAATCTTCTTTAATTGTCTTGTGTTTAACTAGGTATGGACTCCAGGCTGGTGCTGCATACTCCTGGAGTGGTCTTACACAAGTGGCATGCAAGATCCTGAATGATTCCTTACACAGGTTTCGAAAGGCAGTTCTTATGTTGGCCAGTCTAGCATATGTCGATGATATCCTTTTGATGTGGGCCTCTGGGGACAGGTTCGGTGTGATAACCCCAGATCTTTTTCTCTATTGACTCTTGCAGGATATCACCTTCCAGATGGTACCTTGTGTTCAGCCTCCTGCTCCATTCGCCTAATTCATTACTTACACTTTCCTGAGTTGAACTCCAATAGCCATTTCTAGACCATTCCACCTACTTGTTCAGGTCGCCCTGGTAATCTCTGTCTATCTTCGTCTCATCTGTGTGTGACAGAGCCTTGAAGATTACAAAGCTTCGTTCAGCATTTGCGATGAATCTTAAAGCTTACATCAGCATATAAAAGCTTCAGTCTAAGCTTACTTGACCTGTTAATCTCTTTTCTCGTCTATTTCCGGTTTATTAAGGCCAGGACTCTGCTTGCTGATCACCCACATATCCATGTACAACCAAGCTTCAAGCATAAGTAACTTACATGTGCGAAATCAATCTAATACAACGTGCCTAGACAAAATAAAAAAAAAAGAGCTAGGGCAATATACATAAAAGAGGAAGAGATTTAAATAGCAGATTGGTATAATGAATAATTTATTCAGCACCTACAATATATTAATCGGGAGGGTATACTTCAGGCGACTTCTTAATTGGGANTCATAAACCAGCCCGCCCTTATAAACCAGCCCGTCCTTATAAACCAGCCCGCTCTCATAAACCAGCCCGCCCTTATAAACCAGCCCGTCCTTATAAACCAGCCCGCCCTCATAAACCAGCCCGCCCTCATAAACCAGCCCGCCCTTATAAACCAGCCCGCCCTTATAAACCAGCCCGCTCTCATAAACCAGCCCGCCCTTATAAACCAGCCCGCCCTTATAAACCAGCCCGCTCTCATAAACCAGCCCGCCCTTATAAACCAGCCCGTCCTCATAAACCAGCCCGCCCTCATAAACCAGCCCGTCCTCATAAACCAGCCCGTCCTCATAAACCAGCCCGCCCTCATAAACCAGCCCGCCCTCATAAACCAGCCCGTCCTCATAAACCAGCCCGCTCTCATAAACCAGCCCGCTCTCATAAACCAGCCCGTCCTCATAAACCAGCCCGCTCTCATAAACCAGCCCGCCCTCATAAACCAGCCCGCCCTCATAAACCAGCCCGTCCTCATAAACCAGCCCGCCCTCATAAACCAGCCCGCCCTCATAAACCAGCCCGTCCTCATAAACCAGCCCGCTCTCATAAACCAGCCCGCTCTCATAAACCAGCCCGTCCTCATAAACCAGCCCGCTCTCATAAACCAGCCCGCCCTCATAAACCAGCCCGTCCTCATAAACCAGCCCGTCCTCATAAACCAGCCCGCCCTCATAAACCAGCCCGTCCTCATAAACCAGCCCGTCCTCATAAACCAGCCCGTCCTCATAAACCAGCCCGCTCTCATAAACCAGCCCGCTCTCATAAACCAGCCCGCCCTCATAAACCAGCCCGTCCTCATAAACCAGCCCGTCCTCATAAACCAGCCCGCCCTCATAAACCATTTAGTGCAACAGGAAGCCAGTGCAACAGGAAGCCAGTGCAACAGGAAGCCAGTACAACAGGAAGCCAGTACAACAGGAAGCCAGTACAACAGGAAGCCAGTGCAACAGGAAGCCAGTACAACAGGAAGCCAGTACAACAGGAAGCCTGTGCAACAGGAAGCCAGTGCAACAGGAAGCCAGTGCAACAGGAAGCCAGTACAACAGGAAGCCAGCGCAACAGGAAGCCAGTGCAACAGGAAGCCAGTGCAACAGGAAGCCAGTACAACAGGAAGCCAGTGCAACAGGAAGCCAGTGCAACAGGAAGCCAGTACAACAGGAAGCCAGTGCAACAGGAAGCCAGTGCAACAGGAAGCCAGTACAACAGGAAGCCAGTGCAACAGGAAGCCAGTGCAACAGGAAGCCAGTGCAACAGGAAGCCAGTACAACAGGAAGCCAGCGCAACAGGAAGCCAGTGCAACAGGAAGCCTGTACAACAGGAAGCCAGTACAACAGGAAGCCTGTGCAACAGGAAGCCAGTACAACAGGAAGCCAGTGCAACAGGAAGCCAGTACAACAGGAAGCCAGTGCAACAGGAAGCCAGTGCAACAGGAAGCCTGTGCAACAGGAAGTCTGTACAACAGGAAGCATGTACAACAGGAAGCCAGTACAACAGGAAGCCAGTGCAACAGGAAGCCAGTACAACAGGAAGCCAGTGCAACAGGAAGCCAGTGCAACAGGAAGCCAGTGCAACAGGAAGCCAGTGCAACAGGAAGCCAGTGCAACAGGAAGTCTGTACAACAGGAAGCATGTACAACAGGAAGCCAGTACAACAGGAAGCCAGTGCAACAGGAAGCCAGTGCAACAGGAAGCCAGTACAACAGGAAGCCTGTGCAACAGGAAGCCAGTGCAACAGGAAGCCAGTGCAACAGGAAGCCAGTGCAACAGGAAGCCAGCTCCTGGTAGCCGGCTTCAACAAGCATTTATTCATCATCTTAGAAACCTGTACAACGTCTCTCAATCTCCGGCGGCGTTGTTTACATTCAGTAAACAGTTTACAAGCATGGAAACTTCCCAATGATGTTATTAATGTTATAAACAGCCTCCACAGCCGTTCGTCAGCTTTTTAACCAACCCGTCCTCAGGCCAAGTCCTTTCCATCCAGCCGTCGACCCCCAAAAACGCATCCGAGAGTTAACATGTTCATTCAAAATAGGTATTTTCTAAAATATCAATTAATATTGTTATATATAGCATATTGTGCATATTAAGGCACTGGTTGGGTCAGGTGTTTAGGTTCTGTTGGCGATTATTTGTATTTGAAGTACGTGGGTGAAGCATTTACAGCGTTGTGGTTCGAACAGCGGTCGTCAGTGAAACACTTGAGCAACTAAGCGACGAAGCCGGTTTGTTGTTACCAGCTGGTCCAGTAACCTTCCACGAAGGCCACTAGGCCACGAAGAATGAGGTAATTAGGAGCTGGTGACCTTGCCTAATGACTGGCCTTAATGGCATGCTGATGGGTCGTGGGGCGAGGTATGCCTGTTAACGACCCATGGGTAGTTGACCTCTAGGGGTCATGCGAGGTCACGCATGGGGGGGGGTAGGGGGTAGGGGCGTTGGGGTGTATGTGATTTGGGAGGAATGGATGTGTGTGTGGCGGTGAGTGTGTGGCGGTGAGTGTGTGGCGGTGAGTGTGCTCACCTAGTTGTGTTTGCGGGGGTTGAGCTCTGGCTCTTTGGTCCCGCCTCTCAACCGTCAATCAACTAGTGTACAGTTTCCTGAGCCTACCGGGCTGTATCATATCTACACTTGAAACTGTATGGAGTCAGCCTCCACCACATCACTTCCTAATGCATTCCATTTGTCAACCACTCTGACGCTAAAAAAAGCTCTTTCTAATATCTCTGTGGCTCATTTGGGCACTCAGTTTCCACCTGTGTCCCCTAGTGCATGTGCCCCTTGTGTTAAATAGCCTGTCTTTATCTACCTTATCAATTCCCTTGAGAATCTTGAATGTGGTGATCATGTCCCCCCTAATTCTTCTGTGTGGGGGGGGGGTGTGGTGTGAGTGTGTGGGGGGTGAGTGTGTGGGGGGTGAGTGTGTGGGGGGTGAGTGTGTGGGGGGTGAGTGTGTGGGGGGTGAGTGTGTGGGGGGTGAGTGTGTGGGGGGGGGTGAGTGTGTGGGGGGGGGTGAGTGTGTGGGGGGGTGAGTGTGTGTGTGTGTGTGTGTGTGTGTGTGTGGGGGTGTGTGTGTGTGGGGGGTGAGTGTGGGTGAGTGTGGGTGAGTGGGGGGGGGGTGAGCGTGTGTGTGTCCTCCACTTCTGTCCTCCATGGACAGGGTGAGAGATCTGTTAAACATATAGTTCAGTGACTTATTGAACAATCAACCACAGAAGGTGATTGTAGTGCTTTTAAAATGCTAATCTAACCTACTGACATAAATACACATATTTACATCTGTCCTACATAAACAGTGTTCGAGGTGTCTTTTTACATAGTGTCATTAATGTGCATTTACAAAGGTGAAATGCAATTCTGACCAGATTCCACATACCCTGTATACAAACACACACACACATACATATATATTGAAAGGGGAAATGTGCGAGTTCCTTCCTTGTGTCCAGTTGATTCCTCAAGTACACTGAGTTAGGAGAAAAATAGGCTGTTGAAAACTAATGATCGGACTGAAGAATTGACAGGAAACTGACTTTGTTGAAAGATGAAGGCACCACAATTGCAGTTGAATGACGATCCTTTTTTTCAGAGAATTCATCAGATTTGCCATATTCAGGTTGCAATTATAATATTTCAGATGTAATGAATTATGAATATATATTTCAAATATAATCTTGCTTCAAACATAATACAGAAATGTATAATTTCTTGTAGAAAGGAATTGAAAATATAAATTATTTTCATCATCAGTAATAATGATTTTCAGTGTCCGATGACATTAATACCAAATCAAATAATTTAATCATTGGAAAATTAATCATATTTTTGGGGGGGTTTTACCCGTGTTAAAAAGAATCGGGTTAACTTGGTGCTGTTTGATCCATCTCGCTCTACGAGCTGCGTTAGCTGTAGGCTACGACCGTAGCCTACGCAATGAAACTCGAGTTGCATTGCGTTTATTATATAATATATTAAAACAGTTGGTATACTCTCTAAGATCAGATATTATGTGCTCTACTCTGCTCTGCTCTCTCACTATATTACGCACTTATCTATCCCTATCTTTCTTATGGTATCTCTGCATGGGGTTCAACCTCTGCAAACTACATAAAGCCCATCATCACCCAGCAAAAATCTACTGCCAGGACAATAATAAACTCACTCCATACATTCTCTTGTGTCAATTACATTTACAAAACCCTTTTCTTAAGTGCAAACCCTGTTCTGAAACTCTTCCTGGACAGATGTAATAGAACAGAATCACCACACCAGGCATAAATCTCTCTTTGATATCCTCAGTGTCAAACTTAATCTTTGTAAACACTATGCAAATAATGGGACCTAGTCTATGGAACTCACTCCCTAATGAACTGAAAACCTAATGAACTGAAACCAGTCTCCGTGATGTAGTGGTAAGACACTCGCCTGGCGTTCCGCGAGCGCTTTGTCATGGGTTCGTATCCTGGCCGGGGAGGATTTACTGGGCGCAATTCCTTAACTGTAGCCTCCGTTTAACACAACAGTAAAATGTGTACTTGGATGAAAAAACGATTCATCGCGGCAGGGGATCGTATTCCAGGGATCTGCCCGAAACGCTACGCGTACTAGTGGCTGTACAAGAATGTAACAACTCTTGTATATATCTGGAAAAAAAAAAAAAAAAAAAAAAAAAAAAAAAAAAAAAAAAGCTGTCCAACTTTTGCCTTATTCAAAAATAAAATAAAAAAAGTACCTAATTTCACTAGTTTCCTACCTAGTGCATTAACTCGCATTGTATCTAATGCCACCCAATCCCCCCATATATGTTCCTAAGCCATGTAACATTGGTATCTTTGATATCATCTGATATTATGGAGGATATATTGAGTACATATTCTACAAAATTACTCCTTGAAATGATCCTCAGTGAACCAATATATAACCCTGAAATTTGATCCTAATGTACCTAGTAATCCTTGTTCATTATAGTGTATTATTGTTATTGTGTAATAATCTAATCTTTGTTTATTGTGCCAAAATTTCTTACAATGTACCTGTAAATTATCTACTTAAAATTATATTAGTTTAAGGACTTGCCCGAAACGACTATGCGTGCTAGTGGCTTTACAAGAATGTAAAATCAACATCATTTCTCTGTACTCTCTTAACCCCCCAATGTACCTTCTTGTATATAAATAAATCAAATAAATCAAATATAATAAAAAATATATAAACCGCGGGATATATACCATAGTTACTCTCTCAGCCTGGCTCTGTTGACATACGTTTTCTGTCATTAGGTAATGAGAGAAAATGAATAATACTGCGTCATTCAATTCGTGGGTGACTTAAGTGTCGCTGGCTTAAGTCAAACCCATGACAGAAAATGTATGGATGACCACGTGGACACATCCTCGGCCTCGATACCCCACCCTGCACAAGCTGTTAGGGCCGGGCTCTGTCCCTGGAGAAAGAGGGATCGACTGGACACCAATCCTTAATTGTTTTCCAGAACAGGAATTTGGAACCTGGTTGTAAACAGCTTGGCTGGTCATGTTCCAGGGTAAACTAAGATGAACTATGGGATGAAAATGAACTAAGCCTCACACCTCCCCCACTGTAATCTCCCAGATGGCCACGACACCCCCTGTAATCTCCCATGTCACGACACCCCCCTGTAATCTCCCAGGTCATGACACCCCCCCCCCTGTAATCTCCCAGGTCACGACTCACCTCCCCCCCCTGTAATCTCCCAATGACAGACCATACAATCCACGGCCTACCCCACCCTTCCTCCTAAGCCTAATACTCTGCTCCACCTTAGACAGCTCCAGTCAGGCGACGCAGGTTCGAACCCTTGCCGGGTCAGGCGGTACTCACAGTTCGTCCTGTACCTGCTCGACGAATCTGGTCACAATTCATGTTCGCTGACGCGTCCTGCAAATACACAAATATATTTTAAATAAGATATCTGTGTTTAACATATATATATTTACCTAAAAGGGGTACCACCTCTGGTGCAAGTGTTGGGACCCATAGCTTCGGAGAAGAAAATAAAGTACTCAGAGAAGACCTTGTAGATCCTCACTGAACACTTTGGTATTTTCTTCTCTTATTTTGTTATATGCGAGTATATATATCACTTATTAAAAATTGCATTACACAAAAAGGGTTATAACATTGGTTACATGCAGGGTACAAGCCTAGTTGTAACAGGTTGTGGAGTTCCTCCAGCTCGTCGGATGGCGGGCAGGAACCATGGATGCAGTGAACATTTCCTCTCTGTATCGCCACACTAAGGCACTGAAAGAGGAAACTGGCGGCTCTAGGGTCTCTAGTTGTTTCAATTAGCTTAGACCCCAACTCCTTAAAAAAACTAGCACCACTTTTACCCCAGACATCAAGTGTCTCTGAGGCAATGGGGACAAAATTGTAGTGATCAAGATCTCTGTATTTTCGAGACTTGACTGCTTCCCGGTGATTGGCAGCACCGCCTGGCTGTGCAGCACTGAAGTCAACATAAGTGTTGCCCAAAGTTGAAACGCAAGTGTAGTCCCACACCAACTGTACCATTTTTCCAAGGTTCACCGTGATCCCCTCTGGGCGACCGACAGGCTGATCACAGTTGCCGGGCATTAGGTAACGGGGCTCTCTCTCTGCTGGACAACCGGCAGTGGTAAGGCTTCTCATAATAACATTAACCTCACCGTGTCTTGCATGCCATCCTCCTGTCCTTTGGCAGAGAAGGCCATGCCGTCCGTACCTGTCGGCCACTACCTTGCCAAAAAATACACCTGCATTCGGTGTGGATTGGGGCAGCGAGGCGGAGAGCCACGGCAATTCGGAGGGCCTGCGGTGTGAGACGAGTGCCGGTTGCTGACATTGGAGTTGCTAAAATAAATATATGTATATATGTATGTATGTATGTATGTATGTATGTATGTATGTATGTATGTGTGTGTGTGTGTGTGTGTGTGTGTACTTACCTAATTGTGCTTGCGGGGGTCGAGCTTTGGCTCTTTGGTCCCGCCTCTCAATTGTCACTCAACTGGATTGAGTGTGTCTGTCTGTCTGTGTGTGTGTGTGTGTGTGTGTGTGTGTGTGTGTGTGTGTGTGTGTGTGTGTGTGTGTGTGTGTATCCACCCTGGCTGACACCTATGTACACTTCTGTGTTGATCAAGCAGGTGGGGCGGCCAACCACAGGGAAATAGCAAAATCCGTCAAATACAGGCGATTGGAAGGTCGATACACCTTTGTTCCCATAGCGTCTGAGACGCATGGCCCCTGGGGCAAGAGTGCCTTGGGATTTCATAAGGAATTGGGCTCTAGGCTCATTGACGTCACCAGAGACTCAAGAGCTGCCAGTTTTTGTTTCAGCGCCTCAGTTTGGCGGTCCAGAGGGGAAACGCCTGCTGCATCCTCGGTTCCTGTCCGGAAGCGGAGGAGCTTCAAGGTATCTATATTTTTAAGCACTCTTGTATCAACCAATGTATATCTTGTAACCTTTAAATATATAACAAACAAAAAAATATCAAAAGGAAGATGGTGGTGGGAGAAAAGCACACAGAAACTGTGTTGGAGGGGACCTAAACATTCCCTCTATTGCGTTATGTGTGGTTTCCTCCGAGGCTAAGGGTCCCCCCTTCTTCCAGCCAGAGGTGGTACTCCCTTCCATTATATATATATATATATATATATATATATATATATATATATATATTATATATATATATATATATATATATATATATATATATACATATATATATAATACATATATATATACATAATATATACATATATATATATATATATATATAATTATATAATATATATACATATATATATATACATATATATACATATATATACACACACACACACACACACACACACACACACACACACACACATTGGTGGTAAGCGAACAAGGGGACACAGGAGGAAACAAGTACCCAAATGAGCCACAGGGACATCATTAGAAAGAATGTTTCAGTGTCAGAGTGGTTGACAAATGGAATGCATTAGGCAGTGATGTGGTGGAGGCTGACTCCATACACAGTTTCAAATGTAGATATGATAGAGCCCAGTAGGCTCAGGAATCTGTACACCAGTTGATTGACAGTTGAGAGGCGGGACCAAAGAGCCAGAGCTCAACCCGCGCAGCACAACTAGGTGAGTACATACATTACACATTCACACAAGGTTTTATAAATATTCTTTACCCCTGGCACGTGTACAAGTGCTATTTAAGTTAAAGAAATGACGATTTGGAAACAAAAACTATTTAAGGACAGCAGCGAAGGCTTCCTGTATGGTACATGTCCGGAGCGGAGACCGCCACGCTGGTGTTCTAGTGGTGGTGATTCTGTGTACCCTTGTTCTTCATGTCCTCAGGCCAGGCCAGGCCAGGCCAGGCCAGGCCAGGCCAGGCCAGGCCAGGCCCGGCCCGGCCAGCTTGGGCATAAGACGTAGTCTTCAATTTTAACTTTTTATAAAAAATTAAATATTTTAGACTAGAATGTGTTAAATAGTTAGGCCTAACTTAGGTTACGTGTTTAGATACTGTTGGCCGTTACTGGTACTTGAAGTACGTGGGTGAAGCATTTACAGCGTTAATTGCTATTCGAAACAGGTCGCCAAGAAGGCACTGTTCGAGAAATGTTCGAACGTCATCAGGTGTGAGTCGTGTGTAAACCGTTTTTCATTTATAGACAGAGGGTTCGACGGGTGTATTAACGAACATTTGACCTTTGTTGATGAGGACGGGCTGCCTTGTTGATGAGGACGGGCTGTGTTGAGGACGGGCTGTGTTGAGTCTGATATCAGTTCAGTTCTCACTCAGTTTGAGTCATCGTTCATGGTTCACTTGACTCATCCTCTCTGCTTTATACGTTTTGTATTCAGGTAATGTGACACCAAAAACTATATTTTGTCGAGTACGACCATTTAGAGTATAGTTAAACCTAGGATAGGTTACCTTTTGTGTGTTGTGTTGGTAATTCTGTGTCTTCTCTGCTGGTCGGGTCGTGGTGCTCCTGCAACACTACTGAACACAACAGACTCATCACTCTCACATTATCAACACAATACCACCATCACAGCACGAGGAGGACCACCACATAATACAACAAGTGGCACCACTACACCACCTACACACACACGCACCACTACACA
>WNGS01000690.1:784164-797872 GCA_020271785.1 Procambarus virginalis | reverse complement strand
GTGTGTTGTGTGTGTGTGTGTGTTGTATGTGTGTGTGTGTATGTGTGTACCCACCTATTTGTGCTTGCGGGGGTTGAGCTTTGGCTCTTTGGTCCCGCCTCTCAATTGTCAATCAACTGGTGTACAGATTCCTGAGCCTACTGGGCTCTTATCATATCTACATTTGCAACTGTGTATGGAGTCAGCCTCCACCACATCACTTCCTAAACCTATCATAATGTAATGAAGATAGGTGTAGGGAGCAGGAGGCCAGATACAAGGTATCATCTGAGAGAGGAAACTCTTCAGGAGTCAGAGAAAGAAAAAGACTTGGGGTTGATATCACGCCAGACCTGTCTCCTGCAGCCCATATCAAAGAGATAACATCAGCGGCATATGCCAGGCTGCCTAACATAAGAACGGCATTCAGAACTTGTGTAAAGAATCATTCAAAACTTTGTATACCACATATGTCAGGCCAATCCTGGAGTCCATATCTAGTCAAGGATAAGACTAAACTGGAAAAGGTTCAAAGGTTTGCCACCAGACTAGTACCCGAGCTGAGAGGTATGAGCTACGAGGAGAGACTACGGGAATTAAACCTCACTTCGCTGGAAGACAGAAGAGTTAGGGGGGACATGATCACCACATTCAAGATTCTGAAGGGAATTGAGAGGGTAGATAAAGACAGGCTATTTAACACAAGGCACACGCACTAGGGGCCACAGGTGGACCTGAGTGCCCAAATGAGCACAGAGATATTAGAAAGAACGTTTTTTAGTGTCAGAGTGGTTGACAAATGGAATGCATTAGGAAGTGATGTGGTGGAGGCTGACTCCATACACAGCTTCAAGTGTAGATATGATAGAGCCAATAGGCTCAGGAACCTGTACACCTATTGATTGACGGTTGAGAGGCGGGACCAAAGAGCCAGAGCTCACCCCCGCAAACACAACTAGGTGAGTACACACACAGATTGGGTGAACTTGTGGAGTTCTCCCACTCAAGATTTACCCAACTTTTAAATGACGCTGTGTGTGTGTGTGTGTGTGTGTGTGTGTGTGTGTTTGTGTGTGTGTGTGTGTGTGTGTGTGTGTGGTGTGTGTGTGTGTGTGTGTGTGTGTGTGTGTGTGTGTGTGTGTAATTGTCTATCAGTACTTAGCTATCAGTGGCTACTGCAGAGTGAGTTCTAGCTCCTCATACCCCGCCTACTGGCCTTGCTGTACCTGTTGTGTTGCATCTTAACTATTCTCACATTCAAATTCTTGTGCCAAGTCTGGCCTTAATATTGTGGCTGGAGGTGGCTTCCACAACCAGTAGATTGACGGTAGAGAGGCGTGACCAAAGAACCGAAGCTCAACCCCCGTAATCATAACTAGGCCAGTACTTCTTGACCATTCTTGAACGGGACTATGATATATATACTTCCTTACATGGCTACGACCTATTTCTACCTGTGTTCTCTTGTTCTATTTGCTTTGAGATTACGGAGAACCTCACTGCTCACCTTGTCTTATCCCATAAGGATCTTCCACGTAGTTAACATATTCGGTCTATTCTTTTTTTTTTTTATGTGGGTTTGAGAGACGAAATTTCTCAACTTGTCCTCGAAGCTTAACCCTCTTGTCTTCAGGCACAACTTGTGTCATTTTCCAAGATCAGTTTTGTGTTTCACGAGATGCGGATTCCATGCTGGTGCTGCATATTCAAATAATGCTCTCACATAGGTTGAATAAATTGTCTTGAAAGGGTCCTTATTTCTTTTTTAAATGCAGTTCTAATGCTTGACAGATTTCCATAAGCTGCCCTGATAGCGTCTCCCTGGTGTTAGTGATGGGCCTATACCCACTCCCAAGCCTGTTTCCTCTTCCAGATTAATTTAGTTATCTTTCCCTTATGGTGTGAGAGTTCTTTAAAACGTCTACTACCCTTTCTTATCTCCATTACCCACAGGAGACTAGTGCCCAAAATCGAGACACGGGGAAGAGTGACAGGAGAGGTGGTGACTCGGTGGATGAAGGAGTACCTCTCCGTCAGAAGACAGAGTCACAGTGAGAGGAGAGACCCTAGCGTGGCGGGATGTTACCCACAAGGGTCAATTCTGGGGCTGATTGTAAGCCTTATCTCTGTGACTTACAGGTCGCTCCTGCCTCTCACAGTTGCTAGGTCACCCTGACATGGCCTCACCTGCCATGGAAGACAAGCAAAACGCACTTGTAATGACATCAGCGAATGCAAATACAGACTTTGCAAAAGGGGTCGACAAATGTGACCATGGTGTTATTGCACACAAAATGCGCGTAAAAGGAATTACTGGCAAAGCTGGGAGATGGATCTGCAATTTCCTAACGAGTAGAACGTAGTGTAATAGTCAACACAGTAAAATCCGCATCATCTACTGTGAAGAGCTCAGTCCCCCAGGGTACCGTGCTTGCTCCGGTACTTTTTCTCATCCTAATATCAGACATAGACAAGGATACAAACTACAGTACTGTATCATCATTTGCAGATGACATTAAGATTTTCATGCGAATAGACAATATAGAGAACACGACAAACCTCCAATGTGATGTTAATCAGGTCTCAATACGCCGTAGAAATTAACATGATGTTTAATGAGGATAACTTCCAGCTCCGGCGCTATGGAAAAACGAAAATATCAAAACGGAAACTAAATATAAAACTGTTAAACTGTTAAACTACACTATTGAAACAACAAACAATATAACAGATTTAGGAGCAACCATGTCGGAAGACCTACTTTCAAAGAACACAAAGTAGCTGATTACTGTAAGAAAAATGACAGGTTGGATAACAAGAACCTTTCACACTAGAGATGCTGTACCGATGATACTCTTCATGACGCTTGTGCTCTCTAGAGTGGAGTACTGCTGCACAATGACAGCCCCTTTCAAAGCTGGAGAAATTGCTGACCTGGAGAGCGTGCAGAGATCCTTTACTGCTAGAATCCACTCAGTAAAACATCTAAATTATTGGGACCGATTAAAAATTATACATCTGTTTTTCTTAGAGCGCAGGCGGGAGTGTTCCATGAAAATTTACATTTGGAAATACTATATTGAATCGTTCCAAATCTGTACACAGAAATTATACTAAGAGGAATGGCAGGATGTGCAGAATACCCCCGTTGAAGAGCAGAGGTGCAACAGGTACTCAGAGAGAACTATCAACATCAGAGGCCCGAGACTGTTCAACACGCTTCCACTACACAAAGGGCATAACTGGCCGACCCCTCACAGTGTTCAAGAGAGAACTATCAACATCAGAGGCCCGAGACTGTTCAACACGCTTCAACTACACATAACTGGCCGACCCCTCACAGTGTTCAAGAGAGAACTATCAACATCAGAGGCCCGAGACTGTTCAACACGCTTCCACTACACATAAGGGACATAACTGGCCGACCCCTCACAGTGTTCAAGAGAGAACTATCAACATCAGAGGCCCGAGACTGTTCAACACGCTTCAACTACACATAACTGGCCGACCCCTCACAGTGTTCAAGAGAGAACTATCAACATCAGAGGCCCGAGACTGTTCAACACGCTTCTACTACACATAAGGGACATAACTGGCCGACCCCTCACAGTGTTCAAGAGAGAACTATCAACATCAGAGGCCCGAGACTGTTCAACACGCTTCCACTACACATAAGGGACATAACTGGCCGACCCCTCACAGTGTTCAAGAGAGAACTATCAACATCAGAGGCCCGAGACTGTTCAACACGCTTCCACTACACATAAGGGACATAACTGGCAAAACCCTCACAGTGTTCAAGAGAAAACTTGATAAACACCTCCAAAGGATACCTGATCAACCAGGCTGTGATTCATACGTCAGGCTGCGAGCAGCCACTTCCAACAGCCTGGTTGATCAGTCCAGCAACCAGGAGGCCTGGTCAGAGACCGCCCACGCCTCATCCCCCCCCCCCCCACCTCCATCACCAAAAGCACCTAGACCAGCAGTTTGCAAGGAAATGAAAAAGCAGGAGAAAGAGAGGATAATGAAGCAAATTAGATAAAGTTTGAGACTTGGAAAGTTACGAAGCCTTGTGACGGATGTTGGAAACTGTCTCTCTTTATCCCTGTCTCTGGCTGGCCGTCTGTGTGTCTGTCTGTCTCTGGCTGGCCGTCTGTGTGTCTGTCTGTCTCTGGCTGGCCGTCTGTGTGTCTGTCTGTCTCTGGCTGGCCGTCTGTGTGTGTCTGGCTAGCTGTCTGTGTGTCTGGCTGGCTGGCTGGCTGTCTGTGTGTCTGTCTGGCTGGCTGTCTGTGTGTCTGTCTGGCTGGCTGTCTGTGTGTCTGTCTGGCTGGCTGTCTGTGTGTCTGTCTGGCTGGCTGTCTGTGTGTCTGTCTGTCTGGCTGGCTGTCTGTGTGTCTGTCTGTCTGGCTGGCTGTCTGTGTGTCTGTCTGTCTGGCTGGCTGTCTGTGTGTCTGTCTGTCTGGCTGGCTGTCTGTGTTTGTCCGTCTCCCTACACTTGTGGGAAATTTGCACGTCACATAAAAAGTTTAATGTAACAGCCATTAAATGAAGTCCGTTACCTCCTGTTAGCTGGCTGAGAGCTTTCCCTTCCCATAGCTCATGGTAAGCCTTACCCTACTAGTTTTACACACAGGAGGGTACAGGAGCAGACGACTGCTGGCTCCTGTTAGCAGGCTGAGAGCTTTCCCTTCCCATAGCTCATGGTAAGCCTTACCCTACTAGTTTTACACACAGGAGGGTACAGGAGCAGACGACTGCTGGCTCCTGTTAGCTGGCTGAGAGCTTTCCCTTCCCATAGCTCATGGTAAGCCTTACCCTACTAGTTTTACACACAGGAGGGTACAAGAGCAGACGACTGCTGACTCCTGTTAGCTGGCTGAGAGCTTTCCCTTCCCATAGCTCATGGTAAGCCTTACCCTACTAGTTTTACACACAGGAGGGTACAAGAGCAGACGACTGCTGACTCCTGAACCCAAATATGCACTCTGAACGTTGGGCAGACTGCATATTTACCGGACTGCCAAAAACACCATTGAGACAATACCTCGCAGGAGATTACTACACAATCTTGAGAGGCTGGCGAGCTAAATCGGCAAAATGCCAACACGGGTAAAGAATTACCTAACAGACAGGAGCCAGAGAGTGACAGTAAGGGGGCGGGAAGTCGGACTGGCGTAGAGTAACAAGCGGAGTGCCTCAAGAATTGGCGCTGGGTCCAATACTATTTCTCATTTATGTAAACGACGTATCTACAGGATTCTTATATGTAAGAGTTTGCAGACGATGACAGTTACCGAGAAGAGTTTTGACAGATGAGGATTTTAGGGTTCTCCAGGACGACTTAAACAAGCTGCAGGGTTGGTCCCAGAAATGGCTACTAGAGTTCAATGCCATTAAGTGCAAGGCGATGGAAATGGGATCAGGGGCCAGGAGTGCAAGAGTACATACCAGATGCGAGTGCAAGAGTACATACCAGATGCGAGTCCAAGAGTACATACCAGATGCGAGTGCAAGAGTACATACCAGATGCGAGTGCAAGAGTACATACCAGATGCGTTGCTCCTAGCAGTATGGGTTCGAGTCACTTCTGGGGTGTGAGTTTCCAGTTTTATATATATATATATATATATATATATATATATATATATATATATATATATATATATATATATATATATATATATATATATATATATATATATAAGATTAATATCTGAGATATATACCCCAGGAGCTGAGACACTCGGCGCCTGGGGTAAGAGTGCCACCAGGCAGTAATTGGGTTCTAGACTAGCTGAAACAACAGAAGACCCTAGAGCTGCCAGCTTCCTTTCCCAGCGCCTCAGCATTGCGTGGCGATAACGTCTGTCCGTTAGCAACCAACATTCAAGTTTAAATAGAAGGAACCGTTGCTAACGGAGGCAAACGTTCGAACAATTGAAAATAAATTTCGAACCCAAGATTCCATAAACAAATTACTCATTTGTGGGAGAAATGACATATATTCGGAACAGACAATCGACGGAAAATCCCAGCAAGAGTGAATG
This sequence comes from Procambarus virginalis, assembly GCA_020271785.1. Classification (NCBI taxonomy): domain Eukaryota; kingdom Metazoa; phylum Arthropoda; class Malacostraca; order Decapoda; family Cambaridae; genus Procambarus; species Procambarus virginalis. The sequence continues at coordinate 791,843 of WNGS01000690.1, read as the reverse complement.
TGTTTGGTCAAATCTACGATGTGTCATTCGCTTGATAAGATTACTAATAACGACGGTGCCGACTCAGCCTTCAGGAAATATTAAGCTCATTCAAATGTGAATTATAAGTTAAATTGCCTCGCACTTAGAAGGAACAGTGCCCAACCCAGCCCGCTCTCATGAACCAGCCCGTCCTCATGAACCAGCCCGTCCTCATAAACCAGCCCGTCCTCATAAACCAGCCCGTCCTCATGAACCAGCCCGTCCTCATGAACCAGCCCGCTCTCATAAACCAGCCCGTCCTCATGAACCAGCCCGTCCTCATGAACCAGCCCGCTCTCATAAACCAGCCCGTCCTCATGAACCAGCCCGTCCTCATGAACCAGCCCGTCCTCATGAACCAGCCCGTCCTCATGAACCAGCCCGTCCTCATGAACCAGCCCGTCCTCATGAACCAGCCCGTCCTCATGAACCAGCCCGTCCTCATGAACCAGCCCGTCCTCATGAACCAGCCCGTCCTCATGAACCAGCCCGTCCTCATGAACCAGCCCGTCCTCATAAACCAGCCCGTCCTCATAAACCAGCCCGTCCTCATAAACCAGCCCGTCCTCATACACCATTTAGTGCAACAGGAAGCCAGTGCAACAGGAAGCCAGTACAACAGGAAGCCAGTGCAACAGGAAGCCAGTACAACAGGAAGCCAGTGCAACAGGAAGCCAGTGCAACAGGAAGCCAGTACAACAGGAAGCCAGTGCAACAGGAAGCCAGTGCAACAGGAAGCCAGTGCAACAGGAAGCCAGTACAACAGGAAGCCAGCACAACAGGAAGCCAGCACAACAGGAAGCCAGCGCAACAGGAAGCCAGCGCAACAGGAAGCCAGCGCAACAGGAAGCCTGTACAACAGGAAGCCAGTGTAACAGGAAGCCAGTGCAACAGGAAGCCTGTGCAACAGGAAGCCAGTACAACAGGAAGCCTGTGCAACAGGAATCCAGTGCAACAGGAAGCCTGTGCAACAGGAAGCCAGTGCAACAGGAAGCCAGTGCAACAGGAAGCCAGTGCAACAGGAAGCCAGTGCAACAGGAAGCCAGTGCAACAGGAAGCCAGTGCAACAGGAAGCCAGTGCAACAGGAAGCCAGTGCAACAGGAAGCCAGCTCCTGGTAGCCGGCTTCAACAAGCATTTATTCATCTTCTTAGAAACCTGTACAACGTCTCTCAATCTCCGGCGGCGTTGTTTACATTCAGTAAACAGTTTACAAGCATGGAAACTTCCCAATGATGTTATTAATGTTATAAACAGCCTCCACAGCCGTTCGTCAGCTGTTTAACCAACCCGTCCTCAAGCCAAGTCCTTTCCATCCAGCCGTCGACCCCCAAAGACGCATCCGAGAGTTTTAACATGGTCATTCAAAATAGGCATTTTCTAAAATATCAATTAATATTGTTATATATTAGCATATTGTGCATATTAAGGCACTGGTTGGGTCAGGTGTTTAGGTTCTGTTGGCGATTATTTGTATTTGAAGTACGTGGGTGAAGCATTTACAGCGTTGTGGTTCGAACAGCGGTCGTCAGTGAAACCCTTGAGCAACTAAGTGACGAAGCCGGTTTGTTGTTACCAGCTGGTCCAGTAACCTTCCACGAAGGCCACTAGGCCACGAAGAATGAGGTAATTAGGAGCTGGTGACCTTGCCTAATGACTGGCCTTAATGGCATGCTGATGGGTCGTGGGGCGAGGTATGCCTGTTAACGACCCATGGGTAGTTGACCTCAAGAGGTCATGCGAGGTCACGCATGGGGGGGGTAGGGGGTAGGGGCGTTGGGGTGTATGTGATTTGGGAGGAATGGATGTGGGTGTGGGGTTGAGTGTGTGTGTGGGGGGGGGGGTGAGTGTGTGGCGGTGAGTGTGTGGCGGTGAGTGTGTGGCGGTGAGTGTGTGGCGGTGAGTGTGCTACCTAGTTGTGTTTGCGGGGGTTGAGCTCTGGCTCTTTGGTCCCGCCTCTCAACCGTCAATCAACTAGTGTACAGTTTCCTGAGCCTACGGGCTCTATCATATCTACACTTGAAACTGTGTATGGAGTCAGCCTCCACCACATTACTTCCTAATGCATTCCATTTGTCAACCACTCTGACGCTAAAAAAAGCTCTTTCTAATATCTCTGTGGCTCATTTGGGCACTCAGTTTCCACCTGTGTCCCCTAGTGCATGTGCCCCTTGTGTTAAATAGCTGTCTTTATCTACCTTATCAATTCCCTTGAGAATCTTGAATGTGGTGATCATGTCCCCCCTAATTCTTCTGTGTGGGGGGGGGTGTGGTGTGGGGGTGGTGTGTGGGGGGTGTGGTGTGGGGTGAGTGTGTGGGGGTGAGTGTGTGGGGGGGGTGAGTGTGGGGGGGGGTGAGTGTGGGTGTGAGTGTGTGGGGTGGTGTGTGTGTGTGTTTGTGTTGTGTGGGGTGTGTGTGTGTGTGGGGGGGGGGGGTGAGTGGTGGGGGGGGGGGGGTGGAGCGTGTGTGTGTGTCTCCACTTCTGTCCTCCATGGACAGGGTGAGAGATCTGTTAAACATATATCAGTGACTTATTGAACAATCAACCACAGAAGGTGATTGTAGTGCTTTTAAAATGCTAATCTAACCTACTGAAAAATACACATATTTACATCTGTCCTACATAAACAGTGTTCGAGGTGTCTTTTTACATAGTGTCATTAATGTGCATTTACAAAGGTGAAATGCAATTCTGACCAGATTCCACATACCCTGTATACAAACACACACACACATACATATATATTGAAAGGGGAAATGTGCGAGTTCCTTCCTTGTGTCCAGTTGATTCCTCAAGTACACTGAGTTAGGAGAAAAATAGGCTGTTGAAAACTAATGATCGGACTGAAGAATGACGGAAACTGACTTTGTTGAAAGATGAAGGCACCACAATTGCAGTTGAATGACGATCCTTTTTTTTCAGAGAATTCATCAGATTTGCCATATTCAGGTTGCAATTATTATATTTCAGATGTAATGAATTATGAATATATATTTCAAATATAATCTTGCTTCAACATAATACAGAAATGTATAATTTCTTTAGAAAGGAATTGAAAATATAAATAATTTTCATCATCAGTAATAATGATTTTCAGTGTCCGATGACATTAATACCAANTCTGTCTGTGTCTGTCTCTCATCCCCTCACCTTCCCTCCCAACTTTTATATTCCTTCCTTCCCTTTCTTACATTCCCTTCCCTTCCTCCCTCATTCCCCCCTCCCATCCCCTCATAATGTTATTTTGTGAGGGGGAATCACAAAAATCTCCTCCGTTATTTTTACCTTATTTCCCCTTCCCATCTTTCCCCTCCCTTCACTTTCTCCTCCCCCTTCCCGGTGCTATGTAGTCGTACTGACTTGGCGCTTTCCCCTCATAATCTCTTCCTCCTGCCTCCCCTTCCTACCCCTCCCATCCCGTCCCCTCACTCCCTCTTTCTTGACCCTCAGAGCCGATAACCAGTCGAATTAATCACCTTTGTCACTTCCAAATATCTTCATGTACATCTCATATGACATTGTCATACACGTCAAGCACGTCATTGTCATACGCACGCCCCCCCACGAAAAAAAAAAGGTTGATTGACATTTGAGAGGTGGGCCGAAAGAGCCAGAGCTCAACCCCCGCAAGAACAACTAGGTGAATATAACTAGGTGAATACACCCTCACTCACACACACACAAACACACACACACACACCACCCCTCACACACACACACACACACACACACACACACACACACACACACACACACACACACACACACACACCCACACACACCCACACACAGAACAGTAATCATATATGCCTGGAAAGTTTTGGAACATATGCAGTGCATAAATAGTCAACCCAAGTCAAGCCTGAGAAAGTTCAGACGTTACGCTACCAGACTTCAGCTTAACCAGACTTGTTTTATGAGAACTGACTCGAGCTAGACGCTAGAGATAAGATGGTGAGACATAACTAAGACATGAAAAGGAAGAATGGGGAGACGGAGTGATTTTCTTACTGATAGAACAGGACGTGGGTTTCAAAGAGATGGATATCCAGGTCTGTGAAAGGCTCAAAGACCACATAACATTATGTATAATATATATGATCTACATAATATGCTACATACACCATGACAATGGAAGGAGCCCAAGACAGAAGCAGCAGTAATATATAACCGCTCCATTAAATGACAGAAGGGCAAGACAGTGGAGAATGACAGAAACAACATGGTAGTTACTACTATAATAGACAAGGCAGTCTCTGTCGCCTGTAGGGAATCGATCTCGATTTCTAATCATGGGAGACTTGAACCATGGAAAGATAAACTGGAAAAACATGGACCTGCATTGTACAGAAACATGGAGAGCTAAACTATTGGAGGTGGCGACAAGAAACTTTAAGCCTGTATATCAGGGCACGAACAACAATGAGAAGTAATGACATACCAGCCAGACCTGACCTGGTATTCACTCTAATCGAGTCAGACATAAGGAAAATCAAACTGAAAACCTCCATGGGAATGAGTATATCACAGTGTATTGATTTCTTAATATCTATAGTGGAAATAGGGATAACTTGCTCAAGGAAGGGACCAGAAGATATAAGGCTGATATATAGGAAGGGAAATTATAAGATAAGAAAATTCCTAATATGAGTACCACAGGAGACAGAGCTCAGAGGAAAGGCTGCACAAGGCATGATGGACTACATCAGCCACAAGTGTCACGAGGCAGCACATAAGTTTGTCCCACTTCAAAAGTTAAGAGAAACGAACTACAAGGGAGGAACACATGGTTTAATTGGGGATGCAAGGTGGCACAGCAACTAAGAACAAGAGCATGGAGACACTACAGGAATAAGAGGACATCAGAGAGCAGAGGAAGATACCAGAGGGCCAGGAACGAGTACCTCAGAGTTAGAAGAGAGGCGTAGAGGGCTAGAACATGACATATAAAAATAAAAAAAGCAAAGACCCATCCATACTTCTTCACAGCCACATCAAGAGGAAAGCCACAGTGAAGGAACAGATAATGAGTGAGGATACGGGCAGTTTCACCGAGATTGACAAAGTGGGCGAGGTGGTCAGCAACCCATTCCAGGAAGTCTTCACAATAATACAAATAGAAGTTCCTAAACTTAGAGAGTTAACCGTGGCACCCTTGGAGGAGTTTGAGACTACCAGTGGTGAGGCAAGATAGTACCAGCTGGCACTGGCTGTAGCAAAGCCTGTTGGCTCAGTCTTACCAAGGATACTAAAAGAGGGAGCACAAGCACTATGCTTAACACTCTCCATGCTATATAACAGGTCACTGGTAACAGGAGAGCTACCTGAAAGTTAGATGACCTCTAATGTTATCCGATATACAAGAAGCACTGAACTTCAGGCCAATATCCCTCACTTGCATACCATACAAGGTGAGAAGATTGTCAGAAAAATGTAGATCATCCGAAGAGAAGGAACTTTGTAACGCCTCGCCACCACAGGTTCTGGGATGATCATTCTTGCTGAACAGTTTTAAAAGAATTCTATGTCCTGGTGACAACAGTAGACAAAATGGAGAAGGGTGGGCAGACTGCATATTTTTGAAAGACCAGGCCATCCTCCTGTTGTGGCAGTACCTATAGTAACGCTGAGCACCATAGTACATATACCCACTTACAACACACTTAGAAAGTAGAAATCGGCACTATTGAATTTGGACAAACCGGAAAAGATTGTCTGTTTGCAAAAATAAAATAACCTAACCTAACCATCCTAAGCCTAATACACGCTATCTGAGGCCTAACACAGTACATATGTGTACTATACTAGCCCTAGGAACATTACCAAGTTCTACTATCTAATTGTTTAGTAGGTCAGTGTTTGCACTATGGAGCACATTGTTACAAACACTACTATCTAACCGGGAGGATGGTTGGTGAGACCAATCCTGGAGTATGAGGCGTCAGCAGGGAGTCCATACCTAGTCGTGCACGTGAAGTCAGGGAAAGTTCAAAGGTATGCCACCAGACTAGTTCCAGAACGAAGAGGCATGAGTTACGAGGAAAGCTGCGTGAATTAAACCTCAGGTCACTGAAAGACAAAAAGACTTAGGGCAGAAATGATTACCACGTACAAAATTCTCAAGGGAATTGATAGGGTAGATCGACTAGACACGGGTGGTACACGAACAAGGGGACACAAGTGAAATGAGTACCCAAATGAGCCACAGTGATATTAGAAAGAACTTTTTTAGTGTCAGAGTGGTTGACAAATGGAATGCATTAGGCAGTGATGTGGTGGAGGCTGACGCCATACACAGTTTCAAGTGTAGATATGATAGTGCCCAATAGGCTCAGGAACCTGTACACCTGCTGATAGACGGTTGAGAGGCGAGACCAAAGAGCCAGAGCTCAACCCCCGCAAGCACAATTAGGTGAGTACACACACACACACAAAACACACACACAGAAAAGAAGGGAGAGAGGAGATATGATAGGGACATATAAAATACTCATGGGAATTAACAAAGTAGAAATAGATGAAATGTTCACACGGAATATAACAGAACGAGGGGACATGGGTGGAACTGGAAACTCAGATGAGTTACAGAGATGTTAGGAAATTTTTCTCTTAGCGTGAGAGTAGTGGAAAATGGAATGCACTTAAGGAACAGGTTGTGGAAGCAAAGTCTATTCATACTTTAAAATTAGGTATGATAGGGAAATGGGACCAGAGTCATTGCTGTAAACAACTGATGGCTGGAAAGGCGGGATCCAAGAGTCAATGCTCGATCCTGCTAGCACAAATAGGGTAATAGTGACACAATGATGGTGTTATCGTTATCACGGCGGAGCCTAGCCCCGACCCCTCCCCCCCACCCACCCACCCTCTGCTTCACCGCCTCCACCCGCCCGCCCATCCACACCACCTTATGAGAGAGCGCGAGAGGGAGAGGCAGAGTGAGAAAGAGGGAGAAGTATAATATAATAGCTTTTCAAGGATTGCTTTGACGCCCATTTGCTTAAGAAAGTCATCAAAGAAAGCGAGCTTGGCACTGGACCCGGTTTGGGGGGGGGGGAGGTTGAAGGACCCTGGTGGGGGGGGGTGATAAATCCGGGAAGGGGGGGTTGAGGGAACGGGGGGAGGGGGGAATTGATGGACGGTACGGTGGTGGTTGGGGAGGGGGGGGGGATGAACTACCTCGTGAAGGGTGGAGGACACCTGACATGCGCAGTTATGTTGGTTAACTAGCACGCACGCACAAATGGCTACTAAAGTTCAACCCGAGTAAATGTAAGGTAATGAAACTAGACAGTGGACACAGGAGGCCAGACACAGGATACAGAATGGGAGACGAAGTATTTTACGAAACGGACAGAAAGAAAGATCTAGGAGTTGATATCACGCCATACCTGTCTCCAGAAGCCCACATCAAAAGGATAACATCTGCGGCATATGCGAGGCTGGCTAACATCAGAACTGAGCCCAGTAGGCTCAGGAATCTGTACATCAGTTGATTGACACTTGAGAGGCGGGACCAAAGAGCCGAAGCTCTTTGCAAGTACAGCTAAGTGAGTACACACCCACCACCATCGACATCGCTTGAAAAAAAGGAAGGTTAGTGGAAACATGATCCCGATATATAAGATCCTTAGAGGCATCGGTAACGCTGACAAAAT
>WNGS01000690.1:705367-720582 GCA_020271785.1 Procambarus virginalis | reverse complement strand
TCTGGGTCCCCCAAAACAAGACGCACCAACTCCAGGGTACCCAATTAGGCATAGAGCCGTGAACACCGAAAGTGGGCAAACTGAACCTGTAAGGTACCAGCTCCCTAATAAACCTTCACCTCACTTCAAAGAGAAGAGGCATCACATGTGGGAGGGAACAGAGCAAACAGGACTCGGGTCACCACAAGTGTCAACACAACAGGCATCGTGTTAGAGGCAGAAAGAATTAATCACCACCCCATGGCAGACAACAGCTCTCAAATGGCAAGAACAGCTCAGAAGGTATCCTAGTAGTATCAACAGAATCCAAAGGCCACACTAAAACCAGCAGAGGATTACCAGAGCCCAAAAGACCGACCAAGCAGGACACCCAAGCACTGGAGATGCTTGCCTGGAATGATACAAGTAGACAAGACTAGTTAACACAGCTGTGAAGAACGATGATGGTGTGCAGTGTAAATCAAGTGTGCAAATCCTACAGTGCCCCCCAACCACCTAAATATCTCTATCTCTATCTCTCACACACACACACACAAAATCAAGGGGCTAGCTTTTATATGGTAATATAAAATACATTTATGATTGAGAAAATTAACATGCTGTTTATTCAAAATGGTAAAGTTTAGGAGTGTCTTTGGGGTCGACCGCTGGATGGAATGGACTTTGTCCGAGGACGGGTTGGGTTAACAACTAACCCTACAAAGGACAATCTATGGAGTCCACGATCAGTGACAGAACTGGTTCAATGGGCTGCGAGACCTGAAACTCCAGGCCCCCGCCCTACTGGCAGGGACTGGTGCTAATGAGCTTGTGCAAGGGTCAAGAGAATTGCTCATTTATATACATTGTTTGGGGAGTTTGCTTGGCAGTTTTGAGGCTTAAGTCTTTGAACCCTGCAGTTGTCCGAGTTAGTTCACCGAGTTTCTGGATGCTTCTTGGTGGGATAGTACCCGTTCTCTCTGCCTCCAAAGGGCCAGGTTCTGGCTCTGGTCCCCAGTAGGGGAAACAACTTCATATCTGATGTGATCTAGTTGGGAGCCATCTTCACAAGATGACTTCAGGAAGCCATAAGCAGCTCCCTAGAATAAGTCCAACCATTCTACCCACCTGGGAATCAAAGACAATCTAATTCAGAGTCGAGAATGAAACCATCTGTAACCATTCTTTCTATACATCTGAACAAAACTACTGTAGTACAGTTATAATTTGTGAGGGAGGGGGGGGGGGGGGGGACACCTTTTGTCCACTCCCAATGGCAGCACATGTTAGGAGCAAGAATGTTACACAATAGTTTCCCTTTACCACAGCAATCACTGATCACTTACAATATATCAAGCAATATATAGTTGAACATTGATAAAATTAGAAAGATATATAGATATAATATAAAATTCAAGAAACTTTACCTGCACACTGTACCTTGCTGTCCCATCCGTGGCTACGTCCACTAGAACACTGGAGTCATCAATGTGGGGATAATACCGAGTCACCTCTGAAATTATTTATCATCTTATATAAAGTGGCAACATGACAAGATCGTGTAAACTTTACAATTTTAACGAAGCCATAAAAAATTAATCCCAATGCAAAAAACTACAGTACATGTAGCATTGTACAGAATTAAAGCCATGTGTTAAAATTGGTTTAATCAAATCGAGACATTTAAAGTACACACTCAAGATACTAAATGAAAGATAAGCAAGAACTACTTTTCATTATATTTTTGCCAAGAAAAATACTAAGTCTTCCATTTCTCAATCCTGCTTGCTACTCTAGTAATTATCCAAAGAAGGCTTTTTATTCAAATTAAGAGTACATATCCTAGACACTTTAGAGTGGCAGATAAATTTGATCATTGGTGCCTAACAGTTTATTCCTCTACCCAATAGGTTAGGGCAATCAATCCTGCCCCGACTCTACAAGTCAAATCAGAGGACTGAGCTCAACTGGACTACATTACTTATCCCCCCAAAGTATAGAACATTGTTTGCCTAGCTTAATCCTCCATGAGGCAGTCCAATTTGAGCTTTTTTACACCTGCTCAACCCAGTAAATGAACAGCAGCAGTCTAAGCCCGAAAACGCATTGTGTAATAGTGCCTTTAGGCATTGTATGTACTAGCTCTATCTATAAATCGATCCATTAATGAAACATCCATTGTATGTATGTACCTTACCTGAATAAACATTTATATTTATTTATATTTATATTTAAGCAAAACACTCCAAAGACCTACTTTGAGCAAACCTAGTAGCGAGATATTTGTGTGGAAGACTTTCTATCAGTTTGCTCCACCACAAGTTTGCTTTGTGGCCAGAGCAATAAACTGTTGGTGACCGACTTTTTTTAGAACACACAAAAATCAGTCGTGATATTCTGAGCGAGCTCATGGACTTTTGTCGAGATATTGCACCATCCATGTCAGAATCCCAATCCTGATTATAGGAAATAAATTGTCAGAATTTAAGACAAGCTTTATAGCATATTTACCCAACAGCACTGGTGGAATCTACACTCTGAAATGACAGTTTTGAAAAAAAGCATCCAATCCAAGCTAGTCTGAAACAAGCCATGTGAAAGTGCTAGAGGAATTACAGGCAAACTTTTTAAAGCATCTTATCAGGAGTGGAAGCAGGTTCGACTGGTACCTCCACCTTCCCTGTTCTCGCAGCCATGCCATGGTGATGCAGACTTTAGACATTCAGCATAAATGGATTATTGAATACTTGCTTGATAACTTTCATCATAACCTGCATCACTAGTAATTCACTGAACGTATTCAACCGAGTTATAGATTTTGTAAAATGACACTTAAGGCAGAACTTATTTTCAGAAGATACGTAATAAATTATGTGTGTAATGGGATTGCCTAATGAATTTTAGAATGTGATAAATAAAATAATTGCATTATCCTTAAGTGACTGTTCAAATTCATAGGCCCCATATTGAATTTTGGAGAATAGAACTGATGACCGCAGTTTTTCCTCCACAGGTGTTACCGCGCAATTATCGTCCGAGATGGTATTCAGTATTGGTCACCAAGTTTCATTTATTATAACTGCTGTCAATGATTCCCAGTAGAATACATTTCCACTACATCAATGAAGGCAATAGCCAACATGTGAAGCTAATTACATTTACTAACTGGTAATCCCTGGGTCTTCAAAGTTATTAAAACGGTTTAAACTTACTGCTTCATAAGTGTGAAAATTGTCTTTCATATTATGATTAGTTATGATGGGAGAATATTAACATTGGTCTGAGGTTGTTAACAGGTCAGAAACTGCAACAATAGGTGCAAGTGGGACACATTAAAAAGGGGGGGGGGGGTTAGTTCCAAATATGCCAAAAATATGCAATAAATGAAAACTAGTGCGATTTCAATCAAACTTTTCTGACAAGTTAAATATGAAAAGGGTTTCATCTGGTCCAAGTCTCAGCATCATAGCATAAATAGGAAGGGAAAAAATATTGTGTCAAATTTTCCAAAATGGTCAAAAACCAATTATCAAACAAGTGTCAACTGAAATCTTTATGAATAAGCTATCACAATAGCATATATCAAAACAAATAATTTAGTTTTATTAAAAAAAAAAAATTATCGGGCAATTTGCATGAAACTTATACACCTGACTGCACATAAGCCTATCTGTAAGGGGGCCAATTTTGCAGGAAATTGGTTGATGTCAACCTCAGCCACAGATGGCAGCACCTTATACTAATATTTTAACGATTTATTTTTCCAAGTAACAAACGAGTTGATACTTTCATTTTTATTCAATTTACATGAAACTTACACCTTATAAAGTTTATGTCTAAAATCTGAAGGAAGCATTTTTTCCCAAAGTTCATTTATTGATTTTATAAATAGCAATAAACATAATATATTTGCATAATTTTGGGGGGGAACTTTGACTATTTGTATTAGAAAAACTAAAGATGTTTTAGAAAATCCCCTTCTACAGATACTTTATTATAGGCTAATGTGTCAGAAAAGTGTCATAGAATGATTATATCTGAAAAGGTGAAAGGTTTCAACTCACTTGAAAATGTGTAATTTGTTTGGGGGGAATTAATCTCCCTTTCTATTTAGGCTGCAGTACTGAAAGGAACTATTTCAGCCCTTTTCATATACAACTAGTCAAAAAATATTGGGCGACATTGAACAAAGTTTAAAACACTAATGGCCCCTTAAAGTCTAAAGGAGATAAAGGGAAGCACTAGTTTTAGAACAAGGTTATGGACACGTGGAATACACAGCTAACTAGCACGAAGAAACACTTTAGGTTTTAAGCACAGATTTGATAAGTGTACATGGAATCCTACCGTGTGGATGAACCAAGTCTTGCTGTAATGTGACTTTGTGCCCATCTTACTCTTACAGCTTTTCCAACATACTGCCAACATGAATACACTTAAGAGTACCAAATACTATACTTTTGGACATTAAGTGTACAGTACACTAACTTGCAAAGTGACAACTATCCACTTAAAAAAATTTTGCATGTTTGTATCTAATTTGGTATTTTTTTTTAATAAATGTTAAAAACAATCACCCTGAACATTAAGCCTGGCCATGAAACCTAGACGACCAGCTACCCAAATACACAGACTAATATTTGACTAGATACAAACTGAATTTTGTTGGAAAATATCACAATCAACTACTGAAGAAGCAAATAGAAATTAAAGAACAAAACCTAACCCCTACTAGGAGCAACAGGGTCATCCAACTGGACTAAAGTTTCCAATGGTTGCCAAGAGTTTAGTTCAGTTATTATGGAACCCCATAATAACAGCCCATCCTGTGGGCAGTAGTGGAAAGGGTTAGAGGCACAATAATCTTTGACAACCTTAAAATTCATTTAGCTAAGCAAGTTACAATCTTGCTGAGCTAATTACAAAATTCAATGAACATCGCATTAAACAATGGGCTCGAGACCGACCACAAGAACAGTTTCCAAATTAAGAAACCAACACGTGGAAAGCTAGTGTCAATTTGCATGTTTTGCCAAGAGATAAAGAAACATGGATAAAGAACATTATGTTCCAAATTATTCCTAGCGCCAGGTAAACAAACCAGTTATATGGCCAGCTCAACAGAACAGGAAACTAACATGATTAATGCCATGTTATATAATGCTTATGAAAAACTCCGCTAGCGTTAGTTTCAGACTAACCTAACCCCCCCCCCCCAAAAGGCATCACTAGTTCTTACTACCCCTCAAAATAATTACAAAACCTGCCACCTGGTAATTACACGGCCCAGTTACAATTGTACCTTCCATGAACCACTATTTACTGGTCTAGAAAGTCTACATACAGTAGAAAGAATTTCCAGGTCCCACATTTTTGGGAGGACAAAATGCAATAATTCCCAATAATTACCTGGATAAGTTAACCATACTATGGCATCTTCGGTGTTTGCTTTGTCTACTCGTAGCAAAGGTTTGCTCTGGCTGTACAACAGGAACTTTCCATCAGGAATATGAGAGGTACAGACTGAATCCTGCTCCTTTAGACGCTGTAAAAAGGATTCAATATCAAGAACTATGCATAAAGCTGCTGAAATGTTTAGAAAAAAAAAAATAAAAAAAAAATGCAGCAACAATTACAAAGTCCCTTGACAAATTTACCAGCCTAACACCAATGAACAAGGTACAGTACTGTACTACAAACACTTTTAGTTAACTACAATACTGAATACCATGCAAGTAGAAACATTAGAAACATGATAATTAAGTTTCATGGGAATATTAGCTTCTTGGGGTCCATCTTTTACCTTTAAAGCCAAGGCTATACAATAGGTAAAGCTTGCATCATTTCCCCATAAAACAAACCGACACTGGAAGGCCAAGGCCGAGAAATTACAGTTAGTCCATACCCCATTTTGTAGCCACTGGACTATGCTATAATTTGTACATTAGGCTGTTAGGTCATAGAATTACAGCAGGAAGCAAAGAAAGAATTTAGATTGTGTATGAACTTTTTGCCCCTACTGTATGTGCATAGGTTATACAACCCCAAAGATAATAGGGCCCCAATGAAATTTGTAGTGAACCTTCTGAATAGAGTAACAGCATTTACAAATGTAACAAAAATATCGTGTGCAATACATTAACATTTAAATTTATGTTAATCAAATTCAACACCTAGTATTAAAGAATAGCCCTTAAGAAGAAAATCACAAAAGAACCAAATTAAAGATCAACCCAAGTGTCTTTAGGCAAAGCTCAATTTTCTGAAGTCACATCAGAGAACTGATTATAAAGCACCTCTGAAAACCATATACTGATACTCCCCCCTACACCACCACTTAGCTGCACTAATGGTGCAGCTGGAAGTGCAGTCGTCTTGATAATGACTGATGGATCATATATGGACCAACAAGTCTTTTAAAGAACTGGGCATCCACCCTTCACCACCCAAACTACTGTACTTGCCATACTACTCTCATTCAAACGCAAAGGCCTCCAAAGAATTGCAGGCAATCATGCTTAACCCATAAGCTGCTGTCACCCTGAAGCTATAGCCACATGTCGTCCAATTACCTGTTGAAGATTAGATGTAACCCCCAAATACTCAAGTCCATTAGATTCTGTGGAAGTTATTCAATGTTAGAGACCTCTGAATCTTTTAGCATACTGGTATTTTAAAAAAAAAGCCAGCATTGAATGTAACTACACATTTCTGGAAGAGCCCTGGTGGCTCCCTGATGCTATTTTGCCAAGATGGCTCGAAACTACTAAGCAACATCAGCCATGGAATTTTTTAACCTACCAGGGACCAGAACCAGAATCTGCCCCCCCCCCCACACCATCACTCACAGAGGAACAGAGCAGGCAACAACATTGCCAATACTGTTTAAGCATTCACAAAATCAGCGAACCATCAGACCACTGTTAGGTCTGACCCTAAGCCTCTAAACTGCAAAATGAATTCCCCCAAACAATGCAAATCTAATTTCTAGACATCAGCACGAGCTAATTAGCACCATCCCCTATCAGTTTGAGTGAAGTCTGAAAGCTCCATCCAGGTTTGTCCCAGCCCTCCAAGTCAGTTCTGGAGCCGATGCAGAGACAGACCCCACTTCCGAACCAGGAAGGGATGAAAGGAATCAGAGCCATCAGGGTTTAACCAGAAAGAGGAGTCATTACATTTAATGCTCTTTCTGCAAGAGCCCATTGTGGCTCCCTGAAACCAACTAACCAATGGAGGAAGGAAAATAAGGACTTCACTGAGGAGACTGCAGGCAATCAAATAGAAGAGACAGCTGGTCGAGAGAAAGGATTTAAGGCAACAAGCATGAAGAGGCTCAGGGGGCAGTAAATACTGGGCTGCCAAAACCCCTATTAAATCACCAAAGCCTTTGTGCCCAACAATCAGGCCAGGAGATTTTGGCAAAGACCACAAAGCAGCACACTTACAAACATCATTAGGTATGAGGGCAGACTGCCGACTAGCTGGAGTCAACGAAACTGCAAACGACCGAAGAAAGACAAGCTTCGGAACAAGGATCCAAGGAAACAATTCCCCATAAAGCATCCACCTAGCCACCACTGGCCAAACCAACCGAGCATCTGTAAACAGACATGAAACTGTCCTGAAAGCACGCTGACCCATTCCTCACCAGAAACGAAATACTGTTAATGAATAATACCTACCAGGGCCAAGAGAAAGGCCACTTCTGGAGAAGAGCAAGAAGAAAACCTTAGAAAAGGAATCGGACCGAGGAAAACCAAGAAGGAAAGGACACTAGGAAAGCCTAGGTGGCACAGGACCAGACTGGAGACAAAACAATGAACGAGACAGCTTCTGAAACTGTGCCGAGCCAAGCAGCAGTGGCACTGCTAAAGAACAAGAGGGAACAGTATTAGGCAAGAGATGTCAATCGAGAAACAACCGAGAAAAGAATGAAAACACTACCCAAACTGAAATGGAAGAGTAACAACCAAGGGAAAAGAAATAGAAAGATCCAAAACAATCACATACTGCCTCATGGTAAGAAGAATGCAGGTGGGACACCAATTCAGCCACCTGCTCACTATACGATAGAGACGGATACATCAGACAGACCGACGCAAAGGGCCGAGAAGGGTGAACCAGCGAAGAGTTTTATTGGGCTGGTCTTCTGAAAGAGGCAGTCACAAAAAATTACCTCTGTTTAGATACTGTGGCAAGCAGCAACTGAAACCATGGTTGAGCCAACCACTAAGGAGCCAGAAGTACCACCTTCCTTTGGTAGGGCTCCAGCCTGGCCAGAACTTTAAGCAACAGCGAACGGGAGAAAAAATGTGAAAACCCTAATGCGACTAGTCCAGCTAAAAAGTGTCCACCCCAAAGATCCTTGCAATTGTGAAACACATCCATGTTAAGGGGAAGGTGCAGATCCCTAGCTGATGCAGAGAGCACCATGTTGGAGTACTGTACTGTACTTAAATGTTACGCAAAGCCACCATCGCATCGTGGGGACTGTGATGGAGGCATCAATGGTCCACCCCATGGGGGACGGGAAGGCAGGAAGAGTGAATCAGTAAGAACATTGGACATTCCCTGAATGTGATCATGGAGAACCAAACCATGAATTGAGCAAGCTAGCTACCTGGAATGTCCAGCTCAAGAGGGAAATGTTCCAGAGGAGATCCCCCCCCCCCACCACAAGGTCCAAACTATGAACCACTGAGGAACAGTCCAAATGGAGCCCTAGCATGGCACATGGCTGCCAACTCACTCAATAGCTGGCAACACATCAGCCAACATTGGGTCAATGACGCCTGAACCCAATGGTTGTGGCAGCAGCAGCAGCTAAAGGGGTGGAACCAGGGAAACTAAAACAGCCCCAGAAGACATCCTTCCCAGCAGGGAAAACCAACCAAGCAATATTCAATCTCAACTGCTAGAGCAAACGCAGAGTCACCCCAGGGTTGTCTTGGCACCAGAAGGATGCGAGCAAAGCTGCAGGAGGAAGGGAAAGCAACAACAACCGAGTCCCTCCCCCCCCCCCCCCATATGAAGCCCAGCCAAGTCTGAACATGGGACAATCAAATGTGACTTTTCCAGTTCACCAGGAATCTGGCAAGCTGGGAAAGAACCCAATCCTTAGCTAGCACAGACCGACCAATTGGGGGGGGGCCTAAATCGGCAAGTCATCAAGGTAGGCCAGAACACAAGCCCCCATCCTCCCCAGCAAGTGAAGATTAGCCACCATGGCCCGAGCCCATCTAGTGAGCACAAGGAGAGCCAGAGTCAAGCTGAAGGGCGAGACCCCGAAGCAGTAACCTCGTCATCCCCACGACAAAACCTAGCCAATATCTCAACCTTTGAAGTATGAGAATGTGCCAATAGGCATCCTTAAGGACCACAGAAGTCATCCAGGCACTGGATGGCAGCACAAGAAACCTGGATGAGTGGGGTCATGTAGAAAGTGGAGCAAGAGATTAATGTATTCAACCCTGAAGATCAAGACCAAAGTGGAGCTCTGCAGAGTTAATTTCAGCCATGCTGGAAGTCACCCACTCCACAATGATTCAACAGAGGTAAAAGGGGGAGGGGGGGGAGGAGAGGTCTGCTCCTAAAGCCACAACCCTCTGAAGGATGGAAGGACTCTCCACAGATGCTGTTACGACCCCTGGGTTCCTTAGATGGAAACCAGAGGTCAATTTGAGCTCTAAATAATTACTATACATTAATTCATAGGATTGGATCATGCGAGAAGGATATTTAATTACAATAATTTATATCATGGCTCCTTAAAACCGGGAGTACTCGTTATTTCCGTCGCCCTTGCCGAACGCAAGATGAATATTGTTTCTCACAGAGCATTCAGACTGAGCTTGTTGATTATTAATTACTGAACTAGGTATCAGCTATGTTTAGAAGTGATTAGAAAGTAATTAGTAAATCATGTCCGAGTAAACTTGGATTGATGGCTGCTGTACGATTAGCCGAGTATCCGTCTAGCAGCGGTTCAGAGTAAGGAAGCACGGAAGCTGGGGCTTGCTTCTCTGGTCTGGCTGTGGTAACATCTTCCCTGTGTGGCTCTGTCTCCAGTCGTCTCCTCCCTTTCCCTTACTTTAAGCTACCGTAACCGCTAAGTTAAGTATAACCCTGTACAACCGTGTGTAACCGTGCTACTACCTAGGCTTTTGTGTTATGTATAGATATTGTGTAGTATAAGCCAGTGTTTTGGGCATCCCAAGTGTGTGTTGTGACTAGGGTACCACGTAGGACTTAACAACCCCAGGCTGCTTCAAGCCTTCGAGTTCTTTTCAAGTAGACTTTACCCTAGCTTGTCCCAAGTAAGTCTTATCCTGTCTGTGGACCAAGGTAGTTAACGTAAGATAGTGTGGTAGTTATTGTTACGATAGTAATGTATATGGGGGGTTGTTAGAGGGGTTAATAAGCAAGTAATATTAAAGGAGTATCCATTCTTCCTATGTAGGGGATCAGTGATCAACTTCTAGACTGATGTATTTACTTTAAGCTACTAATTTAATATTGTTTTATGTTCTTATAGGGGGCCGGGCCTATCTGATCTCCACTAATTTTGATACATCTTGATTCTAGCTATTGGCCCTCTCATTAATACTCCATACCCCCCATAACAGCAAGCAAATTTATAACAGAGGCCATCAAGAAACTTCCAAAAAACACAGCAAATCCTGGGACCAAGAGAACTGAAGTATTTTAAAGTATACCCTAAATATATCCCCTAAAATTATAAATTATAATTATTCCTATATTTTTTTTTGACAGAGGGAGGTATTTTTTCTTTACTTCATTTCAATACATTGACCTACAACTTTCACATTCGAAAACGAATGCTAAACAATGTTCATTAAAACCAATTAAATTTACGAATTAGAACTACACTGTACCTTTATTCATTGTCGATAACTTCAATAACCATCTCTGAAACTAGAGTTTCAACTTTGAGCCACTTCTGAAATTTTAGTTTTTGACCGATTCTCACTATTTTGACTGCTCAGCTGTGTTCTACAATCCTTTCAGAATGGACTTTTCATAACCTTATACGTTTGGAGTTAATTTTTTTTTTCTAGATTTGCCGCACAATTCAAAATGCCATAACTTTTTTTTTTTTTACAGTAAACTATACTGAAAACCTATATTCTAATGTGATTAAAATGATTTTATTCTAAGAATAACACCAAATGAATAATTGGTGATAGTTCATATTTTTTATCCCGATTTATAACTAGGTTTCCAACACTCAATTTTAAACATTTTTAATTCTCTTTTTTTTCCAAGTTACATTGCAATCATTTAGACAGACAAAGTTGGAGCATTTGCCTACCTGATTATGCACAAAATATTTGAAAGTTTGCGCAATTTTTAAATATTTCAGTCATGTCAAATCGTATGCATGTCTTGCGCCGTTTAAGGGTTGAAATATGTACTAAAAGCTTTGAAGATATTCATCCAGACCACTTTAAATACTTCAATGTAACTAAAGGGGCAACAGCTACTAGTTGAAGCTAGAAACTTAATGTAGAACAGAAAACCACTTCATCTTTAGGGCAATTTGCTTTACTTACCAAATCCATTTAAAGATTCAACTGGAAAAAAATTCTTTAATATCAAGGACTTGACAAGAGTCTGGTTTTCCATTTCCTACAATTACTTAAATTAACCTTATCTACCAAATTTTCCAAATACATGAAATAAAAAAAAAGAGATCAACTCATTTAAATCAATTTAAGATGTGTAATGTGATTTTTTTTAAAGGTTTTCCATATAAATATGCACTTTTTAAATACAATATTTAAGATGTGCAGATTCAACTTTGTTGAAACAATGACATAAGGATTATAATTTTTATAGATAAGATAGGTATACTGTACATAGAACATTGTATAGATTACACAGTAGTATGCTTTTGTTGTAGGGTTCATTATGATTATTTGCAATTCCTTTTTGATACATTTGTTTTGTATTATTTCAAATTTTATGTAGTGAACAGAACCTAACAAGACAAGGGTAGTATTCAAAAGGATTCACCACCCATAAAAATGGGTGTGTATGCAGTGCCCCATTTACCCGTCTAGTAAATAAATACTGTACTGTACCTAGCTCATGCATCAAAGCCACAATATTTAGGCAAGTTTGCTAGGATTACATTGTTACCTGTAGTCAGGAACAAGAAGCCCATTATGTTTATCAAAGTCCTCCCAAGTCAACTAGGGATTACCTTTCCACAATTGCCAAACTCTGTGTACCTATTTACAGCTAGGTGAACAAAGGCATCTGATGAAAGTAAATGTGCACAAGTATTTGTCCCATTAAAATCGAACCCAGAATCCTCAGTCAAGAGGCAAGGATATAGACCACTGTTCTACAGGGAACAATTTGAGCTTTGCTATACCAATACTTTTACAGCTCTAGTGGGATTTAGGCAATTTTTGTACACATTTGAGCAATTTATAGACCAATTTATTCCTCGTAACAGATGTTAACATGGCCAATCATACTTTAAAGTAAGAGCAAATAGAATCATTGTTTTTCAGAACATGTCTATCAAATTATATTCACCAGGAAACGAACACTTTTGCCCCTAACCTAAGGTAACTCGAATGCTGTAGTGCATATTAGAAAAAGTTTAGTTACTGGGTTGTTAGGAACCCCATGCCAGCAATCTCTTGCCAAACCCAAAACGCTAATGGTATAGCGCAATCAATTTTTAAAAATTCCACATTACCTGTGACTGGTTTATAGAGCAAATTCTCACAAAACCCTCAAAAGAAAAAGAAAAAGAAAAAAAAAGCGATGTTAGCTTTGGCCAAGTTCAGTACTTTGTGAACATAAAGTACTGTACATTCAAGGGAAAGTAAAAGATTTCAGACAATATAGATTTAAATCCTGTGGCAGGGAGACATTTGAAAAAGTTTCCTTTCACAGGGGTCAAGTACAGAACCTAACTCAACTATACGAAACCCTTGTTGCTCACCCACAAGGTGTGTTTTTGGCCA
Source organism: Procambarus virginalis (assembly GCA_020271785.1). NCBI lineage: Eukaryota > Metazoa > Arthropoda > Malacostraca > Decapoda > Cambaridae > Procambarus > Procambarus virginalis. The sequence goes on along the minus strand of WNGS01000690.1, from coordinate 707,596 downwards.
TACAAGTTAATTTCATTCAGTGTGTTTGCTTCTACTGAAGTCCCCACCCCAGAGGTCAAATTACAGACCCCCGTCCCCAGGATGCAACCCCACAACAGATGCAGTTTATGAGATGCAAACTCCTGGGTACCTACTGGCTGCTAGGTGAAAATTTAATAGGAAATGCACCTAAACATTTTTGTCCCGCCCAGGATTCAAACCCTGAATTCTCGATTGAAAGTAGAGAACGAACTTTACTGTACTACTGGGGACCAGTAAAGCTAAACACGCCCGATTGGGGCCTCTTAATTAGGGTTTGTTAGTTAGATAGTGTAAATAGATTACGTTAAATTAACTAGCTCATCAATGCAGTAACATGCTTTGCTAAAATACCAAGAGAATTCCCAAGCCCAATTAGGTGCTCTAACATATTCCCACTGACAGGCACTGGATTGATATGGGGGTTACATAGTCAGTTAACTAAATATAAACAAGATACGTATGTTTGCCTAGCAATACAGAGGGGTTATAGTTAAATCAACCACAGTCCCCGTGGCAAGATGCTCTGCCCCCCCACGCTTAGCGAGTAATTTAGCCTGGGTTCGTATCTTGGCCGGGGATGATTAACTGGTCACCAATCCTGAACACCTGCTCACCCAGCAGTGAATGGGCACCCGATTAACGATTTGGCGGGTCACATTCCAGGGAAAAGCAGTTTTTTTAACAATTGTCAAAAACCATGTGTCGTTACACGATACCTGGTTGATGGGGTTCTGGGAGTTCTTCTACTCCCCAAGCCCGGCCCGAGGCCAGGCTTGACTTGCGAGAGTTTGGTCCACCAGGCTGTTGCTTGGAGCGGGCCGCAGGCCCACATACCCACCACAGCCCGGCTGGTCCGGCACTCCTTGGAGGAAACAATCTAGTTTCCGATATTGGATTGAACTGGGTCAAGTAGGATAAATAAAAAATCCACGAACCAATTTGAGTATGATTTAACTAGTTCGTAAGTAGAAACCCAAGAGTTAGGTAACTATTGTGCAACATACTCCGGGGGGGGGGGGGGGAATAGGGTGCAGCGAGCAAGATTAATAAAAGTTTCTTCTCCCAAGGAAGAAACCACAAGAAGTTAACGTATTCCCAGTTGACTGCTAGCCGAAACAAGCCAATAAAACATAAAAGTAAGCCATCTACAGGCCAGAAGAAGTAAAGCACTTGGAAGACAGCCGCCAGAAGTGGAGCGACTTGTCCAGATAATATAGTGCTAAAACTATTCAAACCCCAAACTTATCCCACGTGCCGTGTCAAACCACATTAAAATATATAATTCTGGCTATAATAAGTGTATAAATGACCTATTGGTCTACCAAATTTTAAACCAGGTAAATATATATTCCCCCATTATAGTCTTACCTGAAGAAATCTAATTCTCTCGACGTAAGAAAATTTCGTCTCAGAAGTCTTGGTAAGATCCGCAGACAACTGCTACTGCTGCTGAGCAGACGTGAACTCATCATGGCTCCACACGGGCAGGTGTGTAGGTGTAGTCAGGTGTGTGGTGTACAGTCAGGTGTGTGGGTGTACAGGGGTAGTGTCTCCCTGGGAGTGTAGAGCACTACTGTGGCCCCGGCTACACCCCCACCCCACACTACACCCCCTATCTCTCTCCCCCCATACACCCCCCCCCCCCCACCATTAAACTACTAACTCTACTAACTAAAATTTCTGGTAGCAGATCATTTTGAATGAAATATTTACACATCGCTGGAACATTGGTTATAGAATTGTCTCTAACCCACGGGATGGGTATGGGGTGCATAATAAATGAAGTAAACTATCTAAAAACTCTACTAACTACCCTGTGTCAATTAACACAACGCTATTTGCGTGTTATAGTCACTTTGCATGAATGTAAGAATACCATTCTTATGTAATCTCACCAACCCATTTGTACCTTCTTGTGAATAGAAATTATTATATATAATTATTATTATTATTATTCTATTAATTCCAAATAATTCAGTTTAATTAATTCATTAATATCGTAACTATAAGTACTTTCCTTAAATCAACCCATCGTGCTAAATGCAAGTACAGTACTTTAATTACAGGAACGAGGTGGTGGAAAGTACCAATATATATGTCGCGATGGTGTGTATTAAGGATGGTTAAAGCAGGTCTTATTGGCGACTAAATATGAAACTTTTCCCGATGTGTCCATATTTAGTACTGGAAAGTGTACTTTCAGGTAGT
>WNGS01000690.1:686689-698523 GCA_020271785.1 Procambarus virginalis | reverse complement strand
TTTAACCCTTGCACAGTGCATGCCATTTTATGTGGACCACCAGTCAGCCATCTGTATCCATAAAATATTGAGTGTCCAAAGTAGGCAGTCAGGTGCTTGCAGCTAACCTCGCTTCACTTTCACACATGAATCCTAGAGGGAGGTGGGGGAGAGGGAAGGCAAGTGTCATAGACCAGTCAGGTCAGCCCAAGTGCCATGCTTTAAGAAATACTGCACCAGCATCAATAGTAGCCCTCTTGCCATTTTCATAGCCTGAAGTTAAATTGGTGGTGTTTTCTCATGGAGTTTTTTATGCTTATTCCCATTTACCTGCTTATTTTCAGTCTACTTGAAAACAAGTAACATGAATTTATTTAGGTTACAGTATTACATTTTCTGACAGGAAAAAGGGGGGGAGGGCGGGAGAAAGGGAAGCAGTAAATTATCAAAGAAGGACGCAAAGCGAGAAAGACTATGTAGCACCATCAAATGTGCAGGATATTCAAAAGGCACTAAATATCACCGAGGATGAAAATACTAGAACAAAAGCGCATAAGGGGAACAATATCAGATATCTGATTTACCAAGGATTCTATCGAGGGATCTTACCTTGCAATGAGTTCGGGGTCAGCGTCCCCGCAGCCTGGTCGAGGGTGCCTCCCTCGACTCGAGGGACAGGTGACAACCAGGGGACAGTCAGGAATCAAGACACGTGCACATCCTGAAAGTCAGGACATTCAACAAGACTGCACAAACGTAAGAAGGACAATGCAGTTTGGACAATAAGGAGCAGGGCGGCACTCTATTAAGTGCCCACAAGTTAAACATGTATGGGCAAACGCATAACCTTGCCAGAGCCGTTTCCCGGTTATGGTAGTAGGAGGAAGGCTATGGGGACACGCTGCCGATGAATTGTTTGACGAGATTGATGAACCCGATATTGACGACTCCGACATAGATCAAGATTACACACAGCCTGAGGATGTTGATACCACGGACAGTGAGAATGAACACGAGGGTGCCACAAGGATGAGGAGGCCTACAGACTCGCCAGTGCCTACTCTTCCACATTCGATACCACTTCGTGCCCAACCACACAGTTCATGTGTTACTTTGCAAGATTGATGTTTTGGTTGACGAGTCTGAGGAAGATGAATCGCTCTCTGGTTTTAGCGATTTAGAATTGGAATAGTTTTACCACGCCTGTTGCTGGTGGCAGTGGTGTTGCCAAGCGAAGTTTTGTCACATCGGCATCATGTCAACCAGCCAAGCACCACTGCATGGCAACAATGAGGAACAAAGCCCCTCATCTTCAAGTGTTTTTCCCTCATCGTCCCTTCCTGCCCCTACTGTTGCTAGACCTGCTTCAGCTCCTGGTAACTGATTCCTCACTGTGGTGCAGCTGTTGCCTCTTGGAAGACAGCAGGTGTATGTGTGTGGAGTGATGGCAGAAGTTTTTGGAACAAAATCTTCCCCTTGACTGCCTTCTGCTTAAAATGTTGGGATTACAGGCCTTTTCCCTGATAATGGTGATTAAATGTGTGAAATGGACCTCTTCACTGCATATTTTGATAAGCCACTCATGGGACATTGTTCATGAAATGAATAAATACATGACTGATTTCATTGGTGAGTAGTAGTCAGATTTGTCATGATTACGGCGTTGGAAAGATACAACTGTAGGTAAAATGTGTGTTTTTGGCACTGTATGTTGATGAAACATTGCTCCAATAATGGTTTATTACGTGTTTGACACAATGACCAGGCTGTTCCAACACCATCATTCGGGAAATATATATGTATGTCTCAAGACAGATTTTAAATAAATGGGCATCTTCATTTTGAAAGTACCGAAGATGAGACACAAGGATGATAGGCTTTGGAGGGTGCGGCACTAAATGACCTTATTGGAAACTTCAAAGATTTCTACGAACCAGGTCAGAAGCTTGCGATTGATGAATCCCTTTAGCTTTTCAAAGGATGTGCTGCCTTCAAGTAAATTCCCTCCAAATACCACAGATTTAGGTTGAAATTCTTTGTACTCTGATGCAGGAATAGTGTTACAAATGAAAATGCATTTGGGTACAAATTTAGACATTCCTGGTAATGACAAAACATGGCTTCTCAGGTAGTGTGGTGAAGTCACTGCTTGCACCATATCTGAACAAGGGCCACATTATACACAAGTATTATATCAGTCCCTTGCCAATTAGGTTCTTGCTTGAAAACAGAACAGGAGTGTGAGGCACAGTAAAGGCAAAACAACTGAAAATTCCTGTGTTGGACACTGCTATGCAGGTAGGCAATTAAGAGCCAAGAAATAACTGGTGGTATTAACATACTGGAGTGAACGATATGGAAGAAAATGCAGAATAGAACCAGTGAAGAGCAGGGGTGCTACAGGCAGAGAACACTGTATAAACATCAGAGGTCCACAGTTCAACATCCTCTGAGTGAGTATAAGAAATATTGTGGGAACAGCCATGTACATAAAGAGCAAACTAGAATATTTTCTAAAAAGTACCGGACCAATCGGACTGCGGTGGGTATGTGCGGTCTTGGAGCGGCCTGCAGGCCGCTCCAAGCAACAACCTAGTGGACCAAACTCTCAAGAAGTGATGGTGACAGTTTTGTTCCTCTAATTCCTGCCTTTGACAATAAAGGCGTTGGGATTACAGACCTTTTTCCCGATACTGGTGAGGACATGTGTGAAATGGATTATTTTACAGCATTTTATGATAACCCACTCATAGATTATATTGTACACCAAACTAACCTTCATGCAGCTCAACTCTTTTCACAATGAGATGACAATTTTCATGATTACAGCATAGGAAAGACACTACTTTAGGTGAAATTTATGTATTTTTGGCACTATGTATGTTTATGAAATTGCAGAACACGTTCTCAGATTATTGGAGCAAAGATAAGACTATTCCAACACCTTTGTTCAGGAAATATATGTCAAGACAGGTTTCAGAAACTCTTCAGGTGTCTTCATTTTGCAAGTACAGTAATGCTATGCATACTAGTGGCTTTAGGTATTGGATGTACTAGCTCTATCTATTAATCCAACATTATGTTTGTAACTAATCCTCTATGAATGTACTTTTACCTGAATAAACATTTGATTTGAAGACTAGACAGGATGATAGACTTTGGAGAGTCGGGCACATTATGAAGCGATTGTAAAGTACAGAAATTTCTACGTACCAGCATGGAAGCTGGCGATTGACGAATCCCTTGTGCTTTTCAAAGGACGTATTGGGTTCAAGCAATATATTCCCTCCAAACGCAACAGATATGGATTGAAATTCTATGTTCTGTGTGACTGAAACAAGATACGTGTTACACAACAAGTTACGAGTGTAGCTCTCATCCTGTAACTACACTTAGGTAGTTACAAGATTCTGTATTTTGCTAGCGATGTTGACATTTCCGGTAAAGACCAACATGGTTTCTCAGGTAGTATGGTGAAGTCACCGATGGCACCATGGATGAACAAGGGCCACATTTTATACACGTATAACTACTATAAAAGTCCCTTGCTAACTAGTTCTTGATTGAAAATAGAACTAGAGTGTGGGGCACAGTAAAGCCAAGAAGGGAAATGCCAGTGTTTGACAATCTTTAAGTTGGTGACTGCCAGCTAAGAAAAAGTGATCAAATACTCCATTAGGTGGAAAGACGAGACGTGAACTTGCTGACAACCATTCATGATGGTACAAGTGAACAGTGGCAAGGCGAACCAAGCAACGAAACAACCAGTATACAAGCCAGATTGTGTTCTTTACTATATCAACATGCATTTGGTTGATAAAATGTGACATGATGGTGGGGGCTGTCTAGTGTGTTAGGGAAGTGGACGAAAAAAAGTTTCCATCTTGTTGACAACGTAAGCATGCTGAACATCTACAATATGTAGCTGGTGAAAACAGGACGTAAACCAACTTTCCGTTAGTTTGGTTTTACACTTGTGACACAGTTACCAACAGTTTGGCAAAGAAATTAGTGGCATACAATGACCCATTATGAACCCAGTATTGCACCATGCTGCTACACACAGGCTCACTTACACGGAGGCCTTTCAAGCACACAAACATTTGCCACCAGCAGGGAAGCATGCAATAGGCCAATGATTTTTTTTTTTTTATGTTCTACAAACTATGTCGTCCCCTATGTACAATTCAATTTTTCTCATGGTTAGGGAACAAATTAACAGGTTAAGAAAAAAATTTATGTGCTTGTGGGTGACAAAGGCCAAAAAGCCCAGAGCAGCTTAAGGGTTAAGGCCCTTAGCAGCACAAGGGTTAAGGAAATGCCAATATGGCTGGGAACCCAGCAAAACTACCGTCTTAAATCTGCTGGAGATAAACAGCCAATGTTGAATTTCAACTACCACAGTATGGACTGGATTAAATGACTAGTTATGAGGGCACTGCGAGTAAACTACAACACAGGAGGATTGACAACGAGAAAGCTGTTGAAGACCATTAAAAAATAGCATAAAGTTCTGCCGTAAGATGCTGGTTTCCAGAGGCAGGCAACACAAGTGTGGTCACGAAAAAACAGTAGTCTACACCATATGTAGACTTGGACCCATAGGTGAAGACGGAAATGGAGTGTGAAGTAGTGTTCAAGGAAAAGGCATTTCAGAACTGTAGGAGGGTGAAACCACCTACCTCTTTCTGTACGGTTCTCTCTCCTCCTAGATTCTTTGTTTGTTACCAATGTCGCCTAGTGTCATTCCATCCTTGCCCTCCATAGAGGCACCCCCCCCCCTTTCCTACGTTTTGTAAAAACCTCGATCTATGTGACTTGGAATTGAGCCGTGTTTACCATACCATTAGAGATTTTTTTTTTTTAATTTCATTTAACTGTTTTTACTTTTCAGTGATGGGAATATCACATCATTTGTGAACGCATCAAACGAGGAAGTGGGGAATGGTGGGGACGGAGGGGTGGGGGGGGGGGAAGAGGACGAGGGGAATGGTTGGGAGGACGGGGAGGGTTGCTGTGGCTCTGCAACGTGCATGCATGGCCAGGTACAGCTAGTATAAAAATAAATATTGGACTAGTTTAGATTCAGAAATGATTAGGCCAGAATATAGATGCACAAAATGTCAAAGTGGAAGGAGGGGAAAATTTAGGTCATTTGCAACGAGTTCATAATGATGGCAATTTCCCCCAACTCACCTGGGTTGTGAAAATGGGAATTGGGAGGGGCAAGGGTGCCTCTGTCCTGTGTTTTCAGCATTTTTGGGTCATGTTTTTGTTCCATAACCCCTTGTGTAAAATGGGGAAGATTTCACTTCAGATATTTAGAGTAACTTATTGAAAACCATTTGTTAATATTAATCATGCCATACTTAGACATTGAAAACTTTTATTAATGGTAATTTAAAATTAATTTTAATTTCCAGGATGTGAGCCCAGTCTTTTCCTCAGGGGCTGGGGAATACTTAGCCAAGAAATATGACGTTCCTCTTCTGGCATGTCTACCACTGGACCCTAAATTAGCAACTGCTCAGGACGGATACAATATTCAGAGACTCGATTCCAACTCTCCTGTTGTTGCAATATTAAGAAAAGTTATGGCAAAACTTGCAGATTTTAAATGTAATGTGGCCAATTGAATACATAATACTTTATAACCATTTATTTCCAATCCCTTAAGAAATTTAACAATTTTGATAATCCCCTTCTGTAATTTTTTTTTATTTTTATTTTTAATTGAAAATGGTAGCTATACCCAAGACTACAATTAAAATAAAGATATTTCCCCCAAAAAAAGATTCCCCAAAAATTACCCAGCAAAGTTTCAATTACTAGAATTTACGTTCAATTTTCTTATAGAAGGGGAAGCGACATTAAAATGTTAAATTTTAAATAAATACAATAGCTCTACAATTTAAACTATGCTAAAACATCACATCACATATTGATGTACGAAATTTATGTACAGTAATGTTGCATCTGTCAACATTACAAATAAATATCTGGTATCCAAAATGCATATTAAACATGTTAACTTTAATATTAGTGTTGGTTAAGAAAATACTCAAGACCAAAAAATGGCAATTGCTTTAGAACTTTCTCGTTAGGTAGATGCTAGAAAAATCAAAGTCCTTCATCATTCAATTTCATAAGGAATATTAGTAAATGTGGTGATAAATCTCTTCAATAGGGGTACCCTTGACCCAGTGGGATATAAGGTGATATGCTATAGCTCCTGGCGGGGGAATGAGCAATTCTCCGCAGGATTTACCACGGAGCCTCAAGTAAGGATTAGAGGTTATTCTTTCTACAGCTCCACTTATTTCACCTCTAGAAAACCATCGTGCCTCTTCTAGTTCTTTCTCGTCTATGGTCAACTGAAAAGAAAAGTTATATCTTGTTACATAAAATAACTTAAAAGTATATATCATTGTTACCTCGAGTCCAAGGATCAATGTTCTCGCAGTTCATTCTTTGGCTGTAACCCGTCCTCGATTCTAGTCTTGCATCCAGCGGTCAACCCCACAGACGCATTCATAAACTTACATGCTGTTCATTCAAAATGGGAATTCTCAGATATAAATTAGCATATTGTGCATATACAGTGGTACCTCGGTTAAGAGTTTAATCCATTCCGGGAGACAGCTCTTATTCCAAAAACTCTTAATCTGAAGCTAATTTCCCCATAAGAAATAATAGGAAACGAATTAATCCGTTCCCGACTACCCATAAACCTCACATCAAACTAAATTTTATACATAATTCATCTAAAACCTACAAAACTATGTTCAAGTTATTACTTGCCTTGCTGATGACTGCTGTTGGCATATGGAAGATAGTGAGGAGGGAGGAGGAGAGGCGTTACCGTTTGGAAGAGGAGTCCCCTTCCATTATAACATCAGGCAGCGAGTACCTCTCTGGGGTGCACTCCCTGGCACGTTTTGCCTGCATACCACTAGGACTTTCTAGTCTTACTAAGAATATGTCTAACGACACTTTTTTTCCCTACATTTTAACACTTGTCTGTAGTAAGACATCACATTGTCATTTAAAAAGGTCAATGCAACGGCCTGCTACAGCTTTATCTGGACGAGTTTTTTCAACAAACCTGCAGTTCCCATACTTCACACATTTTTCTTAATGAAGAAGGGACATCCTCTACTGCCTCTACTAACAACCATTTTCTTAGGTTGAACCTTACCACTGGCTTTCTTGGGACCCATGGTGAGATACATAACTTGTGCTCAGATGGCCAAAAATCCGACAAAACCATAAATCCTTGTGGAGAATTCAGGCGGGATAGTCACTGGGTGTAAGGTACTGGTAAACTGAGGCGCGATCGCCGTGCCACCACGTGCTAGTCGGCCTGTACGCGTATTAACACCCTCGTCTTCCGAGGCAAATTTTCCAAGCAAATCCTGCTCGTATTCCAAAAAACTCGTATACAGGGACACTCATATTCCGAAGTACCACTGTATAGGAATAGGTTAGGCGTTTATGTTCTGTTGGCGATCATTTTTTATTTCTAATACGTGGGTGAAGCATTTACCCCGTTGTGATTTGAACAAAATTCATCAGTGAACCACTTGTTCCGGAAGTGTTCGAACAAAATCAGTGCAGTCATGTGTAGACCGTTTTTCAGTCATAAATACGGGGTTTGGCAGGTGCATGGAATCACTTGGGTCTTTGTTTGGAGGACAGGCTGCTGGATGGGTCTTCTGGTTGACCGATGCCACCAAATGCAGTTCAACTCAAACTTGAGTCTAGTTGATCAGGTACCTACTTATGTAGTTGCCTATTTCATGATAGGTTAGGTAGTTGTGCCACTTATATTTAGAGATGTAGCAACTGCATTGGAAATAATGTAGCAGCCAGTTTAATGTTCCAGGAATTCCATGTACTACAAATGACAGCCATTTCCCATCAACTGGTTAAAAAGCAGCCGTGTTCTAAACAGCCTGGTAGACAGCTTGGCTAGAAGCAACACCTGTGATCTGCCTCAACTGGCAGCCTTACAACATAACGGCCAGCAGTATCACTTCTTGCCAGCCTCGGTCTTACCAGGTGTGACCAGCCTATTGCCATCGGAACCAAGACAACTGTGGCTTACAGCTTTCCTCGTCACGATGCTGTCGTGTCATACGACGACTACCGTTGCTGTGAACAATTCACAAAATATTGTACATGTAGTTAACATATTGGGTTTGTATTATCTAAACCAGTCATAACATTACCGAGCATTACCGAGTGTCTGAAAGCTTCTGGTCCTTTATACTCAAATTATTAAACACTTTCCAGGTTTAAATTCAAATTCCATTTCTGTCTGCACTCAAGTTAGTACAACATGAAATTTTAAGTAGTCCCAACACAGTAATTTAATGTTTCATTGAATGGATTTGGGCCGTAAAATCTGAATTTTCCAGGTCAACAACAACTCTAGTTTATTTTATGGGGCTGTTTATGTGCAAAAATATTTTACCCCATAATACTATTAAAAAACTCGCTGTTGCATAATGGCACCATGTTTGAAAGGTTCTAGTTTTCCAGCCTGTCATTTTTGTTTTTCAGTGCCGACATCCACTGTTCTTTTGTAGTTTTCCTACTTTTATATAATTACTTCGTGGTTTTCCATAGATTTTTACTTTTATGTGGTTTGATTGCTTTTTAAGTGTGGTCCTGGGTTTGACTTGGATATTTTCACCATAGTGGTCCCCCCCCCCATTAAACATTAGTTGGCCCCATTGACATAATGTAAACAATTTTGAGGTTATCCATGTTTAGTTTCTACTCAATGTTAAAATATGGATTGCTATTAAAAATCTTCTACCTTGTTGACTCTTTGTGCCATTAGGGGATTAAAGGTGCATCTTTCCTACTTTACCAGTTATTCCTTTCATTCACATTGTGACCATGGCATAATTGCACACAGTGTCACACTATTGCAAGTGTGTATATTACAGCAACATTTTGCTTATCTTCCATTGCATCCAAGGCCAACTCACAGTGGCCCAACAGCAAGAGACGGGAGCATCCTGGTTTAAACCCACGTTGGTCCCGATAAAATAATATCCTACCAAGTTCAACATGTCAGACTTTAAATTTTAACATTTAAAACCTTCTCATCTGTAGGCAATAAAAATAGTATAGCCATTTCTTTGCTCAATGTTCCATCACCTTTAAGTTTAAAGTATTGTTATCACTTTCTCCTTATAACATTATCCTCACATCTGAATGGTTACAGGCAAAACTAGGTTCTGGTCATTAAAACAGGTTGATTGCTACTACAGACTAGCACCATCAATTGCTCTTATCCTCACTAAATTCTGCACTACATAACGTATTCTTGGCAACATCTAAATCACACCTGCCAAATCTGTCACGTTTTGGTCCAGGATGGACCGAAACATTCGCTTCTCCAGCTTCAGAGAAGTGGTTTGGTCATCATTATATTGCATGCCTATATACAGTACTCTAATTGCTTGTAAACACATTCCACACATTGTGTAAAGCAAAATGGCAAATAAACTATACAGGAACATAAATCTAACCTCTTGTTTTTCTGCAGTAGCAAAACATCCAGCCATCAAAGATCCTGGGAAGGGCCAGTGCTGGGATGCAACATATCGTACAGAAGACACTTCTATCCCAACTTCTTCTGCTACTTCTCTATGCACAGTCTGTTCCAAGTTTTCACCTGCAAAAGCACCCATTCATTAATTCACATGAAAATAAATGAGGAAAGGTTTCAAGATACTAATCTGCAATCAAGTGGATGAAGACTAAACTCCCTCACAAAGAATTACTAGATCGATTTCTCACATTCGAGGGTAGGAAACGGTGAAAGAAAGTGCTAAATGGAACTGCACAGTATAGGAGAATGTCAAAGATATTACAAATTAAATGCATTTCAAATTACATGGGTGGGACATCACAAGCGACCATTCCTTTTACTGTGTGTTCATAGTAAAGGAATGTAAAGTTCATAGGGTGGTGGTCTATGTTGAAAAAGCACAGCAAGTATGCTAGTGTAATGAATTGAGAAGGTGTTGAACATTTGGGGGCGGGCACGACTGGCATCGAGGCGATTGTAGCAGCGGCATTTGGTTGTAATTTTGGGAATTTTGTTTGTTGTGCTTGTACGCTATAGTAGTTATGGTGTAATGCAGTTATGCCAGTTTTAGTAGCAAATTTTATTTGGGGTGGTAGTTATGGTTTGTAGCAGTTGTGGAAAGGTTGGTTGTTCTGCATGTTGTGATTGAAGCGTTTGTAGCTGTAATCGTAGTTGCAGTATTGGCCGTGGTAGTAATCATTACTGTATTTTGTGGCATTTGGTTATGGTTCTAGTTTCCATAGCAGTGGTTCCGGTCGTATGCATGCTGATTTTGTACATACATGTTTGTATTGCTAGTGAAGTAGTGATTGTATTTGGATACAATTAAGGGAGGAGGAAATATTGAGGCAATATCAATTTCTTTTTGACATGCAGGGGTGAGGCGAGTTGTGATAATTTACAGTCTATGGAATGGTTAGAAGACATACTGGTACATATACCAGATCTGAATTGATTATACCATTCTTTACTACAAAACTTCCTAGGGTATTGTTTGCAATAGACTATTGGGAGCATCTAGCTTTCGGGTACGTGATTTTTTTCCTTTATGTGAACACGAGGACCATTGGACTGACCGACTAAAGTGACCAAATCTGTGTCCTCTTGAGCGCAGGCGAGAGAGATACATAATTTACACGTGGAAAATAGTATAGGGGCTGGTCCCAAACCTGCACAGATAACACCATATGAGACCAGATGGCATGGCAGGATGTGTAGAATACCCCCATCTATGCTTAGGTTGAAAAAGCATAGGAGCAATAGGTACTCAAGAGAACCAACATCAGAGGCCCGAGACTGTTCAACACTGCCACTACAGTGTTGAATAGACTCATTCCTCTCAATGTTTGCTGACGACGCCAACATTATGAGAAGGATTAAGACAGAGGAGGACAGCTTGAGACTTCAAGAAGACCTGGACAAGCTGCAGGAATGGTCGAACAAATGGCTGTTAGAGTTTAACCCAAGCAAATGTAATGTAATGAAGATAGGGGTAGGAAGCAGGAGACCAGATACAAGGTATCATTTGGGAGATGAAATACTTCAAGAGTCAGAGAGAGAGAAAGACCTGGGGGTTGATATCACGCCAGACCTGTCCCCTGAAGCTCATATCAAGAGGATAACATCAGCAGCATATGCCAGGTTGGCTAACATAAGAACGGCCTTTAGAAACTTGTGTAAGGAATCTTTCAGAACATTATATACCACATATGTCAGACCAATCCTGGAGTATGCGGCTCCAGCATGGAGTCCCTATCTAGTCAAGCATAAGACTAAACTGGAAAAGGTTCAAAGGTTTGCCACCAGACTAGTACCCGAGCTGAGAGGTATGAGCTACGAGGAGCGACTGCAGGAATTAAACCTCACTTCGTTGGAAGACAGAAGAGTTAGGGGGGACATGATCACCACATTCAAGATTCTCAGGGAATCGACAGGGTTGATAAAGACAGGCTGTTTAACACAAGGGGCACACGCACTAGGGGACACAGGTGGAACTGAGTGCCCAAATGAGCACAGAGATATTAGAAAGAACTTTTTTAGTGTCAGAGTGGTTGACAAATGGAATGCATTGGAAGCGATGTGGTGGAGGCTGACTCCATACACAGTTTCAAGTGTAGATATGATAGAGCCCATTAGGCTCGGGAAACTGTACACCTGTTGATTGACGGTTGAGAGGCGGGACCAAAGAGCCAGAGCTCAACCCCCGCAAGCACAACTAGGTGAGTACAACTAGGCGAGTACATACAAA
>WNGS01000690.1:648890-665964 GCA_020271785.1 Procambarus virginalis | reverse complement strand
GCGCAGTAGGTCCAGGGCTCCCCCCTCCCCCTCTCGGAGCAGGGAGGGCTGCGCGGACGGTCGGCGTGGCGGTAAAGTTGTGATGTTTGCTTGTTTTCTTGTGTTGGTAGGGTAGTTTCTCTCTCTCTCTGTTCGTTTTTTTGTTTTAGTTTTTTACCATGTGGGGTTTGTTTTGTTATGCTACCATTTCTGGGTGCCTAACCTCGGTTGATGGCAGATAAGAAAAACCCCAACCAAAAGGGGTTTACAGGGCCATTGCTCCCTGAAATACCCTCCTTATCTGAAGGTGGCCGGTTCTTGCACTGTCCCTGGGTAGTCCTGAACTCCTTAGCTAATGTCCCGTTCTCATACTAACATATCATTAGCTCGATAAGCTCCAGGGAGCCTCTGGGGCTCACCCAGAAAATGGCATTTCATTACATTCAACGCTGGTTTTTACACCAGTACCATTTGTCCTAATAGTGTTGTTTTTCATTCCTACATAGTGCTGTTTTGTCCTTACACAATGCTGTTTTTTTCCTACATATTATTGTTTTCCTTACATAGTATTGTTTTCCCTACATAATACCATTTTTCTTAACATAGTATGGTTTACTATGATATTGTTTTACCCATTTTGTTTTGTTTTCAGCTGTACCATGTTTTTTAATTTAAAATATGAGTAATTAATAAAATAAAAAAAAATCATTGGGTAGTTTTATGAAAGTGATGGCAGGTTGGCTACAGTCCTACTGTCGAAAATATTATTTGTGTGAGGCAACCACCATTGGTGACGTCACAAGTTAGGTAGCCAGCCCATGTTCTGTAACACTCGTTACATCCTGCAGTATTTAATTATCACTATATTAATACTTTTAATTACTTAACATTTCAATTTTAGATAGATTAAAGTTGAAGCAGAATGTCATAAGCAAGGATGGTGTGCTGAATAAAGATGATTTATTAAGTTGATGGAGCCTTTATCTGATCCCTTCCTGTGATTGGCTGTTGTGTAAATGTCAACAAAGAGTTTCTACCAATGATATGCCATTTATTATGCACCCCATACCATCTGTGGGCGGAGCTTGGAACCTCCTACCCGAGCACAACAACCTGCCTTATGGGTTGCTGTTTGGCTATTTATAGTGCGTTGGAAAAAAAAGAGATGGCGCTAGTTGTATTTTGTGGGGTAATTTGTTATAAGTGTATTTGATGTCAACAGATGGCGTAAGCTGTATCTTATGGCTACTATTGACCTGCCAGTTGATAGTGTTCTCTTCTGCCAACAGATGGCATCAGCTGTGTATTATTACTTCCGAATTCCCTTTAAATACTGATCTACAAATCCCTTGGCTTATGATAAGGTTTTATACCATTTATGATAAGTATTAGATAACTGGAATTCCTCAATTACTTTTATTTATCAACTGTTGAGGATATCATCATATATAATGTCTGGTTAGGACGTACTGCTCTCGATTGGTGAAAATTAAGCCACCAAGAGGTGGCACGGGCATGAATAGCCCGTAAATACTGCTCTCGTAATATTATTCAGGGGGGGGAACTATCAAGTGAAAGCGCCAGCCATTACGACTATATAGCACTGGGAAGGGGTCAGGATACGGATTTGAGATGGAACGGGGGAAAGGAATGGTGCCCAACCTCTTGGGCGGTCGGGATTGAACGCGGACCTGTTGGAAATGAGACCTGCCGCTCTACCGTCCAGCCCAAGTGGTTAAGCGTAATATTATTAAAACACAATTTATGCATATAATAACAGCATTTCACACTAAAAATACTTGGATATATTGAATTTGGTAGTGAATTCCAATCTAGGATCTCTCTATGACTAAACTGTACTTTTTAATAATTTTTATGTACTTACTATTATTATTAAATTGTTAAGTACTTACTATAATAAAATGAATTATTTTATACAATATTTAAATTAAGTGATAAAATAATAGGTAATAATAAATCATTGTGTAGGGGGACAGGCAGCCAGTGTATATATACATGTTAGGCTTATACCAAGGTGCCACAAAGGTGCCACAAAGGTGCCATATTAAAGACTGGGAGCTGCCGGGGCGGGCCCAAGGGCTGCTGGCGGCCCTGGCCAGGCTGAACTTCCGCGCCCTTATAATCACCATTGTTTAATAATCTTCACAGGGAGAAACAACTGTAAATATAGAAATAGTTTATTACAACATACACGGTAAAGAAAACAGCTCGGAAACTAAGGAAATAAAGCTGCCGAAAAAACATTAAAGTCCACTTCAAGTTCAAGTATGTTTATTGAGACAATAAAAAAGTACATCTCAAAGGAATAGTGTAGCTTAGGCTATTTCAACCCACCCCCCCTCTACTTCAAGTCCCTCAAGGGGCGCACAAATTCAGTGAGTACAAATAAACAAATAACATTACAAGAATCCCATTTAACATTGCAGGTTAATATAGTAAGTACAGCATATAATTGTTACACTCTTGGGGCAAAATTTTTGTAGCTCCTAAGTATACTAGCTGTCTATCATACCATTATCACACATCCAAACAATTTGATGTGGTACACTACTTATTTCTATAGTTATCAATAAGTTGACACTCTAATACATAATGTTCTAAGGTGTGGGCGTGCGGTATACTACATAATTTACACTCCTTATCATTTTCACTGACATCAACACTGTATTGCCAGATATATTTGTATCCTAATATTAATCTCATGTAAACTGAATCCTTCCAAACATTCCAGTAAGTAGTGCAATAGTGGCGCCTCTGCTTCTGTTTCACAGACATGATACGCTTTAACTATTGGGTTCATTACTTCCCAGTAGCACTTGTAACCAGGTCTGAGTCTGTGTATGGCTACTGCAATGTCTCTGGATATCTTTTTGCCAGGCTTGAAAGAGGAGTACCCAGTTGCTTGTTCGTACCATATCGCAGTGGATCTTCCTTCCGCTACTTTGGCTCTGTGGTGACTTTTGATGGTTGAGAGCATTTTCTTCTTGATTTGCTCCTTAATCTGCGAAAAGATCTCACTACTAGCCTCTAGCCTCTTGCAGCCTAAGAAGAACTCAAGTTTCAGGCTTCGACCGAAAAAACATCCCCAATCCGCGGTGGAAAGGCCACCGAACTTTCAAGCCTTCTCTCTCCACATGCAGATCATCTTCCTATAATTTCACCCCTCCCCCATCATTCTTCCTCCCACATCCTCTCCAGCTGGAGCCAGATTCACGAAAGCAGTTACGCAAGCACTTACGAACGTGTACATCTTTCCTCAGTGTTTGACGCTTTGGTTACATTTATTAAACAGTTTACAAGCATGAAAACTTCCCATTCAACTGTTGCTATTGTTATAAACAGCCTGCTGGTGCTTCGGAGCTCATTAGGTGTTTTTTAATTGGAAACAAAGCCGCCAAAGATTGAGAAAAGATGTACAAGTTCGTAAGTGATTGAGTAAGTGCTTTCGTAAATCTGGCCCCTGGCAAGCTCTTTGGACATCAAAGCTCAAAGCGTAAAGGGCCTTTTTTTTTTGGCGAATGGGCCGTGTACGCTATCAGGGTTTCGTATATATATATCACTTTGTTAAGTGGTTTAAGGCATCCCTGTACATACCAGTTGTGTTGCTCCTGGGAGTATGGGTTCGAGTCACTTCTGGGGTGTGAGTTTTCAGTTGTATCTAGTCCTGGGGACCATTCAGGCTTGTTTGCATTTGTGTTCCTCAC
Source organism: Procambarus virginalis (assembly GCA_020271785.1). NCBI lineage: Eukaryota > Metazoa > Arthropoda > Malacostraca > Decapoda > Cambaridae > Procambarus > Procambarus virginalis. The sequence goes on along the minus strand of WNGS01000690.1, from coordinate 662,260 downwards.
GTGTTGCCCCAAAAAATGAGGTGATTTGATAAAATGCTATGCCCAAGATAACCATCCAGGTGCCGGCGGGGAAGTGGTTCATATAGCCTCGGCTATCACTTCCTTATGTCCGGTCGTGATGGTCAAGTGGTTTAAGACATCCCTGTACATACCAGTTGTGTTGCTCCTGGGAGTATGGGTTCGAGTCACTTCTGGGGTGTGAGTTTTCAGTTGTATCTGGTCCTGGGGACCATTCAGGCTTGTTTGCATTCGTATATATATATATATATATATATATATATATATATATATATATATATATATATATATATATATATATGCAAACAAGCCTGAATGGTCCCCAGGACTAGATACAACTCTGGGGTGTGAGTTTTCAGTTATATATATATATATATATATATATATATATATATATATATATATATATATATTAGTATATTTTGGTAGCAGTCTTTCCTGTAGACATATGTTATTAAATATGACCGAAAAAGTAAGATTAATAATTCTAACACGAATTTTCTCAATTTTCCTTATGTTTGTTTTTACTGATGACGGTAAATGAAAAATCAATTCTCCAAAATTCATTCTTTATTTCTTAGTCTGACGCGACACTTGAACGCGTTTCGTAATAACTAATTACATTTTCAAAGACTTTTAGTTTTCTCACACAACTATAACCTTAAAGCACTAAACAGTTCTTTACTATGCTATGATTTAAACAGCTTTCATCTTTCATTTTATACCCACGTTTTGGGTGAGGTGATATGTTACAACAGTTTTTAATGAGGTGAACAAAACTTTCAACAAAGGACAGAACACGAAAACAATGGATATTAACTGGGTAAATTGAAGGTATGAATGGAAGTAACTGCGGAAGGGCCTATTGGCCCATATTTCTTGATGCTTCTATATTGGAGCGGGGTCTTGAAGTGGGTAGAATATAGTTGTGCATTAATTGACTGTTGATTGCTGGTGTTGACTTCTTGATGTGTAGTGCCTCGCAGACGTCAAGCCGCCTGCTATCGCTGTACCTATCGATGATTTCTGTGTTATTTGTTAAGATTTCTCTGGTGATGGTTTGGTTGTGGGAAGAGAGTATATGTTCCTTAATGGAGCCCTGTTGCTTATGCATCGTTAAACGCCTGGAAAGAGATGTTGTTGTCTTGCCTATATACTGAGTTTTTTGGGGCTTACAGTCCCCAAGTGGACATTTAAAGGCATAGACGACGTTTGTCTCTTTTAGGGCGTTCTGTTCCGTGTCTGGAGAGTTTTTCATTAGTAGGCTGGCTGTTTTTTTGGTTTTATAGTAAATCGTTAGTTGTATCTTCTGATTTTTGTCTGTAGGGATAACATTTCTATTAACAATATCTTTCAGGACCCTTTCCTCCGTTTTATGAGCGGTGGAGAAGAAGTTCCTGTAAAATAGTCTAATAGGGGGTATAGGTGTTGTATTAGTTGTTTCTTCAGAGGTTGCATGGCGTTCTACTTTCCTTCTTATGATGTCTATCATAAGAAGGAAAGTAGAACGCCATGCAACCTCTGAAGAAACAACTAATACAACACCTATACCCCCTATTAGACTATTTTACAGGAACTTCTTCTCCACCGCTCATAAAACGGAGGAAAGGGTCCTGAAAGATATTGTTAATAGAAATGTTATCCCTACAGACAAAAATCAGAAGATACAACTAACGATTTACTATAAAACCAAAAAAACAGCCAGCCTACTAATGAAAAACTCTCCAGACACGGAACAGAACGCCCTAAAAGAGACAAACGTCGTCTATGCCTTTAAATGTCCACTTGGGGACTGTAAGCCCCAAAAAACTCAGTATATAGGCAAGACAACAACATCTCTTTCCAGGCGTTTAACGATGCATAAGCAACAGGGCTCCATTAAGGAACATATACTCTCTTCCCACAACCAAACCATCACCAGAGAAATCTTAACAAATAACACAGAAATCATCGATAGGTACAGCGATAGCAGGCGGCTTGACGTCTGCGAGGCACTACACATCAAGAAGTCAACACCAGCAATCAACAGTCAATTAATGCACAACTATATTCTACCCACTTCAAGACCCCGCTCCAATATAGAAGCATCAAGAAATATGGGCCAATAGGCCCTTCCGCAGTTACTTCCATTCATACCTTCAATTTACCCAGTTAATATCCATTGTTTTCGTGTTCTGTCCTTTGTTGAAAGTTTTGTTCACCTCATTAAAAACTGTTGTAACATATCACCTCACCCAAAACGCGGGTATAAAATGAAAGATGAAAGCTGTTTAAATCATAGCATAGTAAAGAACTGTTTAGTGCTTTAAGGTTATAGTTGTGTGAGAAAACTAAAAGTCTTTGAAAATGTAATTAGTTATTACGAAACGCGTTCAAGTGTCGCGTCAGACTAAGAAATAAAGAATGAATTTTGGAGAATTGATTTTTCATTTACCGTCATCAGTAAAAACAAACATAAGGAAAATTGAGAAAATTCGTGTTAGAATTATTAATCTTACTTTTTCGGTCATATTTAATAACATATATATATATATTATATATATATATATATATATATTATATATATATATATATATATATATATATATATATATATATATATATATATATATATATATATATATATATATATATTGTTCAATATTAAAACCGCAATATAATGCTATTAACAAATTAAAATCTTCCACTTAACAGGCATATAGTTATCAAATGAAGTTAAGTGATGTGACGGACATATTCCGGGCTTCATAATAACGACGCCCGCCAGTGTTAACACCTGACATCTGAAGGACCACAAACATGGTCGAACGCACAAAACACTTAACTGTATTTACGGGCTATTCATGCCCGTGTCACCTTTTAGGTGGCTTAATCTTTAACAATCAATTAACCACTTGACTGTGGCCAGTTTTTGAGTAGACTCCTATTACATTTACTGTGTGATAGTTATATATAATAATTGGTATTAAGGGTAAACGCCTAACATGTAATATTAATTAATAAAAAAAACACGCCTATCTCCACATGTCTATTGTGTCAAAGTAAAGTTGACGTAAAAAGTATAAGTAAAGTTATAGTTGTGTTCTTCTGCCCGAAACGCTACGCGTGTTAGTGGTTTTACAAGAATGTATAAACATCAATGCTATGTACCCATAGCATTGATGTTTATATGATGATAACCCTTGTACATTCTTGTATATATATAAATAAAGTATTTTGGGCGCTCATGTTCTTGTGCGCTGGCTGGCGTTCACAACTGATCTAGTCTTCAAGGACTAGATTTAGTCAATCATAATGATAATAATGTTTATTTATTTAGGGGAATAAATTTCTGGGCACACTGATTAATAATGGGCATCATTAATAATCGTAACATTATATTAATTCATTTTTGTTGTATTTTAAAAATATAAAATACGAATCAACAACGTTTCACTCGGAGATAGTTGAGTTTACCCGAGTGTACCTGAGTTTACATGAGAGCCACTAACACTAGCGGCGTCGACGAGGACAAGAAGCCGACAGCTTGTCGAAGGTCCTCCTATTTGCCTTGGTGATCTTTTCCAGCTGTACTTTAAAAGTTAACAGTTTTTTGGCATTTACGGCTTCGGCGGGTAGGCGGTTCCCTGGGTTAATAACCCTGTGGGTGAAAAAGCATCTCCTATTCTCAGTCCTACATTTGTGGCTTGTTGAGCTTGAAACCGTGCTCCTTGTTTGTGTTACATCTGACCTTCTGAAGAAATTGTCCGGACCAACCCGTCATTCTTATTGGCCTTGCCTACTTCACTATTTGACTTGTTATATGATGAGTTTATTGGATACGACTCCTCCCTCTGGCATTCACTTAGCAACCATTCCACTACTGGTCGTAGCCTTAGTATACATAGCTTAGTTAACTTCTGTGATTAATTTAACCCATAAATAACTAAGACTATGATTATTGTTTACTTAAGGATTAAATTCACACTTCACAAATGTGTGCAGTGTGATTGACAAATGTGTCAATCAATCATCGGGAAGAATGTACGATTGCGAGTTACATTAAAGTAACTAAGCTATAAATAATTGTAATTAATAATAATTGTAAATATTAATTAATACTAAATAATATTATTTAATAAATTAGTCCCAATTCAATGCAGAGTTTTCTTCCAAGCACAGAAACTTGTAAATATAAATACAAGATAATAGATCGATAAATAAATAGACAACTTTCAAATATTGCACCAAGTAACGGCGAGAGGAAAAAAACTAGACAATATACATTACATTTGAAATTAATAATGGATGAATCCTAATAAATTGGTGTATGTTTGTATGTATACCAGACAAAGTCCATTTAATGGCAGAATTTAGCCATTTTGTGTAAAAACTTTTATATCTCGTATTATTAATTATAACAGTAATCGAAAAAAGTCATAGTTTGTATATTACAAAAGATGAAACAGCGAGCCATGAGCTAGAGCGATGTGCTGAGTCCATAAGGAGGCCGAGCTTCCGGAAATACCTTCCTGTGATTGGCTGTTGCGGGGAATACCAACACTTTTTATAAATAAATTTAAACTAAGAAATAGGTCCTTGTGCACAACAACAAGGTTGTTGTGAAAAAGAACAACAATTTCAGTTTTGCCCCTGACAGAAATCTCCATTTAACTGAATAATTTACTCAATAAGAGGGCAGAGCAGTGTATCATTATTTGCGTGAGGCAACCCCCACTGATGACGTCACAGGCTAGGTAGCCAGCCCATGTTTCTGTAACACTCGTTACATCCTGCAGTATTTAATTATCACTATATTAATACTTTTAATTACTTAACATTTCAATTTTAAGATAGATTAAAGTTGAAGCAGAATGTCATAAGCAAGGATGGTGTGCTGAATAAAGATGATTTATTAAGTTGATGGAGCCTTTAGCTGATCCCTTCCTGTGATTGGCTGTTGTATGAATGTCAACAAAGAATATCTACCAATAATATGCCATTTATTATGCACCCCATACCATCTGTGGGCAGAGCTTGGAACCTCCTACCCGAGCACAACAACCTGCCTTATGGGTTGCTGTTTGGCTATTTATAGTGCGTTGGAAAAAAAAGAGATGGCGCTAGTTGTATTTTGTGGGGTAATTTGTTATAAGTGTAATTTGATGTCAACAGATGGAGTAAGCTGTATCTTATGGCTACTATTGACCTGCCAGTTGATAGTGTTCTCTTCTGCCAACAGATGGCATCAGCTGTGTTATTATTATTTTAATAATATTATTACATTAATAATAATGTATTATTATTACTTTAAACACTGATCTATACGTCTGGTAGCTTATAATAAGGTTTTATACCATGCTGGTATTAGGTAACTAGAATTCTGTAATTACTTTTTTTTTATCTACTGTTGAGGATAAGACAAATGTAAGGTTTTGAGGCTAAGTAACGAAGATAGTTACAAGATACGAGCCAGATGGTGTTGAGATTGCAAAAGTGATTATGATAAGAACTTAAGCCAAAAAATCAATGCAAAAATGTTCGCAAATATGAGACTGGGATTTATTTCTCGAAAAGTTAGCAATAAAATACACTTTCTAGTTCTTTATTTTTTAAATTAAGACCAGGGATTCTGTCTAACGAAGCTGCAAGCTAAAAACCGTTATCCTATAATGTTCATCTGTAGCTTGACCCTAAATACTCGTTTATTAAACGAATTTATTGTTAGAGTTCATTAGGAATCATCTTTGTTGAAGGCAGAGTTTAGTTAGTTTTAGTTCATTTATTATGCACCCCATACCCATCTTGTGGGCGGTAGTGGAAAGGGTTACAGAGGCACATAATGGGCTCAGGGACTGAACCCCACAATTCATTTAGCTAAGCAAGTTACAATCTTGATGAGCTAGTTACAAAATTCAATATAAGTCGACACATCAACAAGGGTTCGAGATCGACCTCAAATACAGGTTCTAAATTAAGCAACTGAATATGTGGAGAGATAGTGTCACAATTTATATGTTGTCCTGCACACCGCCTCCCATCCAGTGGGCAGCGGTGGATAGGTTACAATCACTCAGTTACTACCTACAGTTAGCAAACTGGGGATATTTGGCTAAAATTTCTGGTAGCAGATCATCAAATACCTTCATGTGATTGGCTGTTGCTGGGAATGCCAACGCTTACATGAATAAATGCAAAATAAGAAATACGTCATTTTGCTCAATAACCTTGGTGTTGTTGTACAAAAGAACAACAATTTCTGTTTTATACAAGATAGAAATTTCTATCTAACTGAATAATGTAGACCAATAAGAGGGCGGAGGTATTGTATCGCTTTAATATACTTACTAATCTCTTTCATCTCATTTTTTCTTGCAATGTATGTCAATGTATCATTTTATTAATTCTGCTAGAATTTACCTACTTAAATTATCTGTTAGATTAAGGACCTGCCCGAAACGCTGCGCGTACTAGTGGCTGTACAAAATTGTAAATACTATGCTATGTGTTCCACAAATCCAATGTACCTTCTTGTATATAAATAAATAAATAAAATAAATAAATAAATAAATATTATTTGTGTGAGGCAACCCCCATTGGTGACGTCACAAGTTAGGTAGCCAGCCCATGTTTCTGTAACACTCGTTACATCCTGCAGTATTTAATTATCACTATATTAATACTTTTAAATACTTAACATTTCAATTTTTAGGTAGATAAATGTTGAAGCAGAATGTCATAAGCAAGGATGGTGTGCTGAATAAAGATGATTTATTAAGTTGATGGAGCCTTTAGCTGATCCCTTCCTGTGATTGGCTGTTGTGTGAATGTCAACAAAGAATATCTACCAATGATATGCCATTTATTATGCACCCCATACCATCTGTGGGCGGAGCTTGGAACCTCCTACCCGAGCACAACAACCCACCTTATGGGTTGCTGTTTGGCTATTTATAGTGCGTTGGAAAAAAAAGAGATGGCGCTAGTTGTATTTTGTGGGGTAATTTGTTATAAGTGTAATTTGATGTCAACAGATGGCGTAAGCTGTATCTTATGGCTACTATTGACCTGCCAGTTGATAGTGTTCTCTTCTGCCAACAGATGGCATCAGATGTGTTATTATTACTTCCGAATTCCCTTTAAACACTGATCTACAAATCCCTTGGCTTATGATAAGGTTTTATACCATTTATGATAAGTATTAGATAACTGGAATTCCTCAATTACTTTTATTTATCAACTGTTGAGGATATCATCATATAATGTCTGGTTAGGACGTACTGCTCTCGATTGGTGAAAATTAAGCCACCCAAGAGGTGGCACGGGCATGAATAGCCCGTAAATACTGCTCTCGTAATATTATTCAGGGGGGGAACTATCAAGTGAAAGCGCCAAGCCATTACGACTATATAGCACTGGGAAGGGGTCAGGATACGGATTTGAGATGGAACGGGGGAAAGGAATGGTGCCCAACCTCTTGGGCGGTCGGGGATTGAACGCGGACCTGTTGGAAATGAGACTGCCGCTCTACCGTCCAGCCCAAGTGGTTAAGCGTAATATTATTAAAACAACAATTTATGCATATAATAACAGCATTTCACACTAAAAATACTTGGATATATTGAAATTTGGTAGTGAATTCCAATCTAGGAATCTCCTATGACTAAACTGTACTTTTTAATAATTTTTATGTACTTACTACTTCTTATTAAATTGTTAAGTACTTACTATAATAAAATGAATTATTTTATACAATATTTAAATTAAATGATAAAATAATAGGTAATAATAAATCATTGTGTAGGGGACAGGCAGCCAGTGTATATATACATGTTAGGCTTATACCAAGGTGCCACAAAGGTGCCACAAAGGTGCCATATTAAAGACTGGGAGCTGCCGGGGCGGGCCCAAGGGCTGCTGGCGGCCCTGGCCAGGCTGAACTACCGCGCCCTTATAATCACCATTGTTTAATAATCTTCACAGGGAGAAACAACTGTAAATATAGAAATAGTTTATTACAACATACACGGTAAAGAAAACAGCTCGGAAACTAAGGAAATAAAGCTGCCGAAAAAACATTAAAGTCCACTTCAAGTTCAAGTATGTTTATTGAGACAATAAAAAAGTACATCTCAAAGGAATAGTGTAGCTTAGGCTATTTCAACCCACCCCCCCTCTACTTCAAGTCCCTCAAGGGGCGCACAAATTCAGTGAGTACAAATAAACAAATAACATTACAAGAATCCCATTTAACATTGCAGGTTAATATAGTAAGTACAGCATATAATTGTTACACTCTTGGGGCAAAATTTTTGTAGCTCCTAAGTATACTAGCTGTCTATCATACCATTATCACACATCCAAACAATTTGATGTGGTACACTACTTATTTCTATAGTTATCAATAAGTTGACACTCTAATACATAATGTTCTAAGGTGTGGGCGTGCGGTATACTACATAATTTACACTCCTTATCATTTTCACTGACATCAACACTGTATTGCCAGATATATTTGTATCCTAATATTAATCTCATGTAAACTGAATCCTTCCAAACATTCCAGTAAGTAGTGCAATAGTGGCGCCTCTGCTTCTGTTTCACAGACATGATACGCTTTAACTATTGGGTTCATTACTTCCCAGTAGCACTTGTAACCAGGTCTGAGTCTGTGTATGGCTACTGCAATGTCTCTGGATATCTTTTTGCCAGGCTTGAAAGAGGAGTACCCAGTTGCTTGTTCGTACCATATCGCAGTGGATCTTCCTTCCGCTACTTTGGCTCTGTGGTGACTTTTGATGGTTGAGAGCATTTTCTTCTTGATTTGCTCCTTAATCTGCGAAAAGATCTCACTACTAGCCTCTAGCCTCTTGCAGCCTAAGAAGAACTCAAGTTTCAGGCTTCGACCGAAAAAACATCCCCAATCCGCGGTGGAAAGGCCACCGAACTTTCAAGCCTTCTCTCTCCACATGCAGATCATCTTCCTATAATTTCACCCCTCCCCCATCATTCTTCCTCCCACATCCTCTCCAGCTGGAGCCAGATTCACGAAAGCAGTTACGCAAGCACTTACGAACGTGTACATCTTTCCTCAGTGTTTGACGGCTTTGGTTACATTTATTAAACAGTTTACAAGCATGAAAACTTCCCATTCAACTGTTGTTATTGTTATAAACAGCCTGCTGGTGCTTCGGAGCTCATTAGGTGTTTTTTAATTGGAAACAAAGCCGCCAAAGATTGAGAAAAGATGTACAAGTTCGTAAGTGATTGAGTAAGTGCTTTCGTAAATCTGGCCCAGGCAAGCTCTTTGGACATCAAAACTCAAAGCGTAAAGGGCCTTTTTTTGGCGAATGGGCCGTGTACGCTATCAGGGTTTCGTATATATATATATATATATATATATATATATATATATATATATATATATATATATATATATATATATATATATATATATATTTATATATATATATATATATATATATATATATATATATATATATATATATATATATATATATATATATATATAATTGTTCAATATTAAAACCGCAATATAATGCTATTAACAAATTAAAATCTTCCACTTAACAGGCATATAGTTATCAAATGAAGTTAAGTGATGTGACGGACATATTCCGGGCTTCATAATAACGACGCCCGCCAGTGTTAACACCTGACATCTGAAGGACCACAAACATGGTCGAACGCACAAAACACTTAACTGTATTTACGGGCTATTCATGCCCGTGTCACCTTTTAGGTGGCTTAATCTTTAACAATCAATTAACCACTTGACTGTGGCCAGTTTTTGAGTAGACTCCTATTACATTTACTGTGTGATAGTTATATATAATAATTGATATTAAGGGTAAACGCCTAACATGTAATATAATTAATAAAACACACGCCTATCTCCACATGTCTATTGTGTCAAAGTAAAGTTGACGTAAAAAGTATAAGTAAAGTTAAAGTTGTGTTCTTCTGCCCGAAACGCTACGCGTGTTAGTGGTTTTACAAGAATGTATAAACATCAATGCTATGTACCCATAGCATTGATGTTTATATGATGATAAACCCATTGTACATTCTTGTATATATATAAATAAAGTATTTTGGGCGCTCATGTTCTTGTGCGCTGGCTGGCGTTCACAACTGATCTAGTCTTCAAGGACTAGATTTAGTCAATCATAATGATAATAATGTTTATTTATTTAAGGGAATAAATTTCTGGGCACACTGATTAATAATGGGCATCATTAATAATCGTAACATTATATTAATTCATTTTTGTTGTATTTTAAAAATATAAAATACGAATCAACAACGTTTCACTCGGAGATAGTTGAGTTTACCCGAGTGTACCTGAGTTTACATGAGAGCCACTAACACTAGCGGCGTCGACGAGGACAAGAAGCCGACAGCTTGTCGAAGGTCCTCCTATTTGCCTTGGTGATCTTTTCCAGCTGTACTTTAAAAGTTAACAGTTTTTTGGCATTTACGGCTTCGGCGGGTAGGCGGTTCCCTGGGTTAATAACCCTGTGGGTGAAAAAGCATCTCCTATTCTCAGTCCTACATTTGTGGCTTGTTGAGCTTGAAACCGGTGCTCCTTGTTTGTGTTACATCTGACCTTCTGAAGAAATTGTCCGGACCAACCCGTCATTCTTATTGGCCTTGCCTACTTCACTATTTGACTTGTTATATGATGAGTTTATTGGATACGACTCCTCCCTCTGGCATTCACTTAGCAACCATTCCACTACTGGTCGTAGCCTTAGTATACATAGCTTAGTTAACTTCTGTGATTAATTTAACCCATAATTAACTAAGACTATGATTATTGTTTACTTAAGGATTAAATTCACACTTCACAAATGTGTGCAGTGTGATTGACAAATGTGTCAATCAATCATCGGGAAGAATGTACGATTGCGAGTTACATTAAAGTAACTAAGCTATAAATAATTGTAATTAATAATAATTGTAATATTAATTAATACTAAATAATATTATTAATAAATTAGTCCCAATTCAATGCAGAGTTTTCTTCCAAGCACAGAAACTTGTAAATATAAATACAAGATAATAGATCGATAAATAAATAGACAACTTTCAAATATTGCACCAAGTAACGGCGAGAGGAAAAAAACTAGACAATATACATTACATTTGAAATTAATAATGGATGAATCCTAATAAATTGGTGTATGTTTGTATGTATACCAGACAAAGTCCATTTAATGGCAGAATTTAGCCATTTTGTGTAAAAACTTTTATATCTCGTATTATTAATTATAACAGTAATCGAAAAAAGTCATAGTTTGTATATTACAAAAGATGAAACAGCGAGCCATGAGCTAGAGCGATGTGCTGAGTCCATAAGGAGGCCCAGCTTCCGGAAATACCTTCCTGTGATTGGCTGTTGCGGGGAATACCAACACTCTTTTTATGAATAAAATTTAAACTAAGAAATAGGTCCTTGTGCACAACAACAAGGTTGTTGTGAAAAAGAACAACAATTTCAGTTTTGCCCCTGACAGAAATCTCCATTTAACTGAATAATTTACTCAAATAAGAGGGCAGAGCAGTGTATCATTATTTGCGTGAGGCAACCCCCACTGATGACGTCACAGGCTAGGTAGCCAGCCCATGTTTCTGTAACACTCGTTACATCCTGCAGTATTTAATTATCACTATATTAATACTTTTAATTACTTAACATTTCAATTTTAAGATAGATTAAAGTTGAAGCAGAATGTCATAAGCAAGGATGGTGTGCTGAATAAAGATGATTTATTAAGTTGATGGAGCCTTTAGCTGATCCCTTCCTGTGATTGGCTGTTGTATGAATGTCAACAAAGAATATCTACCAATAATATGCCATTTATTATGCACCCCATACCATCTGTGGGCGGAGCTTGGAACCTCCTACCCGAGCACAACAACCTGCCTTATGGGTTGCTGTTTGGCTATTTATAGTGCGTTGGAAAAAAAAGAGATGGCGCTAGTTGTATTTTGTGGGGTAATTTGTTATAAGTGTAATTTGATGTCAACAGATGGCGTAAGCTGTATCTTATGGCCACTATTGACCTGCCAGTTGATAGTGTTCTCTTCTGCCAACAGATGGCATCAGCTGTGTTATTATTACTTCCGAATTCCCTTTAAACACTGATCTACAAATCCCTTGGCTTATGATAAGGTTTTATACCATTTATGATAAGTATTAGATAACTGGAATTCCTCAATTACTTTTATTTATCAACTGTTGAGGATATCATCATATAATGTCTGGTTAGGACGTACTGCTCTCGATTGGTGAAAATTAAGCCACCCAAGAGGTGGCACGGGCATGAATAGCCCGTAAATACTGCTCTCGTAATATTATTCAGGGGGGGGAAACTATCAAGTGAAAGCGCCAAGCCATTACGACTATATAGCACTGGGAAGGGGTCAGGATACGGATTTGAGATGGAACGGGGGAAAGGAATGGTGCCCAACCTCTTGGGCGGTCGGGGATTGAACGCGGACCTGTTGGAAATGAGACTGCCGCTCTACCGTCCAGCCCAAGTGGTTAAGCGTAATATTATTAAAACAACAATTTATGCATATAATAACAGCATTTCACACTAAAAATACTTGGATATATTGAAATTTGGTAGTGAATTCCAATCTAGGAATCTCCTATGACTAAACTGTACTTCTGATCGGGGAGAAAACAAACCAGGAGTGGGGGGACCTTAATTTATTAACTAATGTTTACAGAGCAATTGCTGTACCACAATATCCAAGTAGGCGTGTAACATGGCTGAGTAGCATGCCAGTACTGCAAAGATGCACTAAAGGAAATAAGTCATAGGACATTAACCGTGTCTAGTGCCAGCTAGCCGAAGCAATGTTGCAGTACTCGCAATCAGCTTAAAGCTATAATTAAAACAATGCCAGAGATAATTGAGTGGCACAGCCAGTACAGTATGTATAAAATATATTCTGTATACACAGAGGGCATAGAATAGTTACTAGTTTCCAGGGGTAACGATATGCTAGGCCTAGTACATGTAAAGTCTGCAACCACAAACTTGCACTACAAGTGAGCACTTGACATATGGTAAGTAGCGCAACTGCTGTACCACAATATAAGAGAAGGCATGTAACATGTCTGAGTAGAATGCCAGTACTGCAAAGATGCAACTAAGGGAATAAGTCATAGGACATTAACCGTGCCTAGTGGCAGCTAGCCGAAGCAATGTTGCAGTACTCGCAATCAGCTTAATGCTATAATTAAAAACAATGCCAGAGATTTGTAGCTGTACTGTTACCAAGCCATTAAGAGCAGAGTGCATACTTAATGTATGATGATCAAACTAGTACACAGG
>WNGS01000690.1:614911-643603 GCA_020271785.1 Procambarus virginalis | reverse complement strand
CCATTTAGTCGTTATAATTAGCCTATGCTTCTTCATGCAAGAACTTCTTTAATAATCATTTATGATTATTTTAATTTGTGATAAAATTCGTATTAATTACTTTGTAAGTAATTTATATAATAATTAATTTTATAATTAATTTGTAATATTATGTTAAGTAATTAATTTATATAATTAATAATAAATTAAGCCCCCACCTGATGTGCATTTCTTCCAACCCACAGAAAAACTATTTCTATATTTACAGTTGTTTCTCCCTTTGAAGATTATTAAACAATGGTGATTATAAGGGCGCGGTAGTTCAGCCTGGCCAGGGCCGCCAACAGCCCTTGGGCCCGCCCCGGCAGCTCCCAGTCTTTAATATGGCACCTTTGTGGCACCTTTGTGGCACCTTGGTATAAGCCTAACATGTATATATACACTGGCTGCCTGTCCCCCTACACAATGATTTATTATTACCTATTATTTTATCATTTAATTTAAATATTAAATAAAATAATTTACTTAATTATTAATTAATTAAATTTACTTAATTTACTTAATTACACAGCTACGGTACGCTCCACACGAAACACCCGCCCTCCTCCCTTGACTGCAGAACATCTTGCTCTTCGAGCTCCTCACGTTTCTCCTATGCTACCTCTAATTTGGGGGTGCTGCGCCGGATCCCCAAGTCTAGGCTGCCCGCAGCTACTTACCATATGTCAAGTGCTCACTTGTAGTGCAAGTTTGGGGTTGCAGACTTTACATGTACTGGGCACTAGCATATATCATTACCCCTGGAAATTATTAACTATACTATGCACTCTGTGTATACAGAATATATTTTCTACATACTGTACTGGCTGTGCCACTCAATTTGATTTAATGAAATTTAATGTCTGTTGCAAGCAAACTAAAATTACCTGACATTCAGTCACTGGAAACCTAACCTTTATTGGCTTTGTCTAATTGTATCCAAGGAATTTTACATTAGGAATGTCAATGATAAATTTTAGTCTCATTAGCATAGTATTTAAATTCAATACACAGGATTTCAAAATTCCCATTGCAACAAACAGCAATTCCCAGGCTGGTCGCTCTTTAGTCGCCAACAATATTGCAAAGTAGGGTGGAAAGACTACCACAGTGGTTCATTGTGTTTAAAATCAAGCTTTACTCTTTGGCAATAAATAGTGTAATTAAGAACTCTACCAAGCATTTCCCTGTCAGAGTAGTTCATTTTGCTAGTCTTTTATGCATATGAATACTGTACTATCAGCAGGCGATGAGTCACAATAACGTGGCTAAAGTACGTCCCTTCACCTTCTAGTGTATGGTCTGGTCAACTGTACTATCATTTACAGTATTTAAAACAATCATTTACCTGTGGTATAATAAGAAACTTACCTCTGAGCAGGAATAATTTAATTTCAACTGCAGTTAAAAACCCAAGAGTACCATATGACCAGGGAACAGAGTAAAACAGGTCTCTGTTTTCATTCTGGAAAAATAATTATATAAATTTCATAAAATAGATTTTTAGCTAAACAATTATCTAGTCTTCCTCTAAAAGACAGTTTTAGAAAGTTTACTTTATACAGTAGTTCATTAATGAATAGAACTGACTTTTTCAAAATATATCTGCACTTATAGTTTGATATTGCGTAACAACAAACTACATAAAATATGTGACACTAGAACAGTGTGAATTGCAAATAAAAGCTTAAAACTACTTGATACTAGAGCACAACATAACCCAGGAGTTCTGCAAAGTGATGCAGGATCTCACCTCTGAGCAAATTATAACAGAGCCATCTGCAACAACTAATTCATATGCTACACACGTGTGTTGAAACAGTCCCATCTTGTGTGATGATGTCTCTATGCCTGTGCCCATTACCAATCCACCTGAAGTGGATTTTTATGCAGATTAGTGTACAAAAATAAATAAGAACACAATAACACGCAGTATTGTATGAGTATGTAGAAAGTCTACTGTTGATTAGTATAATTTAAATCACCCATCAAAAGACAGATCTGGAATAACATGAATGTTAAATATGAATTCTCCCTAGGCTTTGCATATGTTCATTGGTTTACAAACTGATGCTGGATTAATCTTATGGTAATGCAGCCCATTTTCTTAGGAAATCTATTTACAAATACCAAGGCCTGGCGTACGGCTGTGTGGTGGTGTTGGAAGCCGTTTCTAACACCACCACACAGCCGTGCGCTGTGACAAAACTTTAACTTGTGTCGAAAACCAGGCACAAATTCAGAACAAAAATTATCTGAGTCAGTCAATTTCACTTAGATTCCATCTCTTATCATGCTCTCAATTAATCTAACTGACAAGTCACCCAAACCATTTGTTCTAAAAAAAGTAATGTACTTTGTAAAAGCCTGTGGACAATACTGTATACAAAAGCTAAAAACCAGAGCATTTTCTAGGAGGAGCCCCTTCGGCTCCCCGGAGCTATCCAAGCTGATATGTATATTATTAGACTTTGGCATCAGTGTGAATGGAGTTCTAGGCCTACCGGGGACCACGAGCCAGAACCTGGCCCCCTCAGAGAGGCACGAGGAGCACTGGCCTATAGAAGTGCACATTTGTTTGGAGCATTCTATGTCTGCCATCGACCTGGCAGAAAGGTAAGTGCCTCAAAACAAACACCTATTCTGATTAAAACTGCTACTGACAGCTAACGAGTGGACAGAACTCCCCAATTGAAAAACGAGCATGACGTCAGACATGCCGCGCCGCTTGTCTGCGCAGCTTCCCCTTCCCAGGAGGGGGAAGGGGAAGCCCCAGACCCTTCGCGCCGGCTATCTACCTGTTAGTTCTCGGCTGATGTGATGAGGTTCGGTCGTGTGGCTCCAGCTCCTGATTCTCTCCGTGTTGTACTGTGCCTTGTGTCTAGTACTGCTGTTATGGTGGCATGTGAGCTGGGAGTAATATTCACAGGTAGTCGGGGTGCATGTGCTTAGGGTTCCCTTCCCTAAGTTCCCTGTAAGTACCGCCCTTGGGGCTTGGGGTTTTCTTCCACAAGTCACCTTGGGGTCTACCTATGTTGGTCTTTTGCTGCTCGGTAATTGACCACCCTGGGAGTGTTGTAGAATCCTCCTCCTCCTTTGTTTACCTTGGGGTAAGTGGTAGTTTCTGGGGGGGGAACCCCTACACCTCCAATACCAACTACAGTACTGTATATATATCTTACCTTGAATGAGGACTCTTGTTGGCGTATGGAAGAACGGTGAGGAGGAGGAGGAGAGGTGTTAGTGTTTGGAAGGAGAGTCCCCTTCCATTATAACATCAAGCAGTGATGACTTTACTGGGGTACACTCTCCTAAGTTTTGCCTGAATACCACTAGGACCTGCTTGTTGCTTGCTGCTTGTTTTTCTCACTAAAAACATGTCTAGCGACACTTGTCTGAAGTGAGACATCACATTGTCATTAAAAAAGTTAACACAACGGCCTGCTACAGCTTGGATTTGGGTGACACTTTTCAGCAAAACTTTGCAATTCTTCCCATATTGCACACATTTTCTTAATGAGTAAGGGACATCCTCTACTCTACATCAACAACTCCTCATACCATTTTCATGTTTACGAATGATCTCTTGTTTTTCCTCTATGGTCATCCTCACATGTGTTTTCTTAGGTTGAACCCTACCACTGACTTTCTTGGGCCCCATGGCATGATATATAATAATTACTTTTATGTTCAAAAAACAAAAACCCAAACATAATGAAATTCTTTACAAGCAGGATCGTCACTAAGTGTGCGGCTATGGAAAACTGAGGCGGGGTCGGCCGTGCCACCAAGAACCACGCGATCGGTCGACCCATACGCGTATCATATTGCATTTTCCGACGAAATTTACGTCGTAACTCGAAAAATTCGTAAGTATGGGCAGTCATAAGTAGAGGTGCCACTGTATAGAACACACAAACTTTATAACACCCGATTTAGACCTTACCACAAATGCCTCATTACCATCATGTTCACCTATTTCACCACCCTCAGGATGGATTCGAGAAACAACAAAAACTAAAATATATTTTAGTAATGGTAATCATATAAAACTCTCACTTACCAATAGTTAGATCATCCATCTCTGGAACAACGGGAATGGTCCAGCCCACATCAATAAGGGCACGAGTAAGTTGACCCATTGTTACAAGTGGCTCACAGCGAACAGTCTAGGTTTCCACAACAAAGTTAATTTCTTAAAAACACATTGTCAATTATGCATTTCATACAAGTGATCCTTAAAGGGCAGTATAATTATCAAATATATTTTTGGACATTGATATTCAGGTGTTTTATATATTGCTTGTGTGTCATAGGTTTAACATGAACATTAATAAAAATGATTATTAATTAATTTTTATAATTATTATTATTATTTAGTAGAAAAATAATGATTAGGGGAAGAATATTACAAAGTTTGACGAGGTGTGTGGGAGGACAGAGTAAGATCACCAAACAATTATAATTGATGGTTTTGATGCTTAGTGTGAAATGTATGGCAAATTTAAGGGTGTTGGTTTGACTAAATGCTTCCTATGCTACCCATCTAGTACAGGAAATGTATACCCCCATGAAAGTAGGAAATGTGGTAATAATTAAGTGCAAAAAGGGAAATGGTACAAGAGAATTTAATTCACTACTGTAAATAAACATTACTGTGTAAACTTGTGTGACTGAGCTAAATGCAATGCTGGGCTTGTACCTCTTTAAACATGGTTCGAGTCACACTTTACTTAAGTTTATTAAAATGGCGCTCTATATAGTAGAGTATACAATAAAATTTTACACTTGTTCACTTACCATTTTACATGTATCAATCTCCAAGATGTCTACCATGTTTATTGCTACCTTGTAGAATTTTTTCTTGTACGCTCCCTCTCTGAAGCTTATTGTTTGCCAGCCCGGACGAGCAGTGCACATGGGAACATCCTGGCCACTTGCATGCCATTCCCTCACCTTTGTGAAAGGCCATATTCATATTTACATTGTTTTCACACAAATTTAAATAGCCAGTATTTGAAAATTGTTTTCTAGTGAACGTTTCAAATAAATGCAATATACCTCATTAAAAGTTTCAAACATTTGACTTGTCATTACTTGATAAATGTAATAGTAATATTGATTTTTATGCAATATTTCATAGCTTCAGTCTTGCCTAAAGCATTTCATACTACAATATGGACTCTATAATTGTATACAGTACTTATGTGTTACATTTCTTTATTATGGCATAAATATTTAATCTATACTAGTATTCACAGATTTTTTTTTTTTTTTTTTTTTTGAGATATATATATATACAAGAGTTGTTACATTCTTGTACAGCTACTAGTATGCGTAGGGTTTCAGGCAGGTCCCTGGAATACGATCCCCGCCGCGAAGAATCGTTGTTACAACCAAGTACCCATTTTACTGTTGAGTTAAACAGAGGCTACAGTTAAGGATTTGCGCCCAGTAAATCCTCCCCGGCCAGGATACGATCCCAGGACAAAGCACTCGCGGAACACCAGGCGAGTGTTTTACCACTACACCACGGAGACTGTTTAAAATGTTAAACTAATTACTATATAACTATTGTTGTACAGTAAAGTACTGTGTTTGCAATGGACAAACCTGTCTCTGTACATCCTTGACCCTGCTATCGTGGTGCCGAGGAGCCGAGCTGAGTCTGAAGACGATCCATGACCGAGTGTAGTAATAAATATCATAAAAGAATGAAGCTGGGAGTAGGAAAAATATTACAATCACCCACCTGCAACAATAAGAAATTAAGCGTCTGAAAAAATTATCTCCATTCTGAAGTGGGTAGACTACACAAAAGAACATATGTGAATATTACAAAATAAACAAGAGCATATAGACCTAACAAACTTACATTAATGTACTGTAATAATTTGTAATTGTGATAGAATATTCATTACTAAAATATATAAATTTTCTTGGTGGGAGGGGGTTGTCCCTTCGGCTCCCCGGAGCTATCCAAGCTGATATGGATATTATTAGACTTTGGCATCAGTGTGAATGGAGTTCTTAGGTCTACCGGGGACCACGAGCCAGAACCTGGCCCCCTCAGAGAGGCACGAGGAGCACTGGCCTATAGAATTGCACATGTGATTTGGAGCATTCTATGTCTGCATTCATTCTTACCCAGAATCATTCACCCAGAAAGGTAAGCGTCCCAAAACAAATCCCTATTCAAGTTAAAACTACTACTGAAAGCTAAACCAGTGGACAGAACTCCCCAAATGAAAACAAGCATGACATCACATGTGCCGCGCCGCTTGTCTGCGCAGCTCCCCCCTCCCGGGAGGGGAAATGGGGAGGCTCAGACCCCTTGTGCCAGCTGTCCCCTGCTTGATACCTGGTTGATGGGGTTCTGGGAGTTCTTCTACTCCCCAAGCCCGGCCTGAGGCCAGGCTTGACTTGAGAGTTTGGTCCACCAAACTGTTGCTTGGAGCGGGCCGCAGGCCCACATACCCACCACAGCCCGGTTGATCCGGCACTCCTTGGAGGAAACAATCTAGTTTTCTCTTGAAGATGTCCACGGTTGTTCCGGCAATATTTCTTATGCTCGCTGGGAGGACGTTGAACAACCGCGGACCTCTGATGTTTATACAGTGTTCTCTGATTGTGCCTATGGCACCCCTGCTCTTCACTGGTTCTATTCTGCATTTTCTTCCATATCGTTCACTCCAGTACGTTGTTATTTTACTGTGTAGATTAGGGACCTGGCCTTCCAGCATTTTCCATGTGTATATTATTTGGTATCTCTCTCGTCTCCTTTCTAGAGAGTACATTTGGACTCGGGCTGCATGCCCTTAGGGTTACCTACCCTTAGTGCCCTGTAAGTACCACCCTTGGGGCCATCTTCCACAAGTCATTTTGGGGTCTACTTCTGCTTAGTCTTTTGGTACTCGGTGATTAACCGCCCTGAATGTGCTGGGGAGTTTCATCCTCCCTTGTTTGCCTCTGGGTAAGGGGTAGTTTGCTCTGGTAGGGGCACGGGGTACCGCACAGCTAGTTATCACCTATTATAGTGGCTGGCTCTCTTCCGGCTGGGTACGTTGACCTCTTGTGTTTTTTTTCTTTTGTTTTTGTTTTCCCACCTTGTTACGTTTAGGCTGGAAGAGAAACAATCTTCGTAACACATAGTTTATTCTCAACCACAACAACAATGACGTCACAGGTATACGTTGCGTAACTTACGATTTACAAGGTTATAAACAAAAGAGCATCTGTTCAAAACATGCTACACTTAACGTCTGTAGTACTTAATCCTAACATTCCTCCCATTTTAGTTAAACTCTACCCCTACAGGTTAAGTCAGGCGGTCGTATGACTCCTCCTGATTTTCTCAACTGGGGCTCCAGACCTGTTACTTCTGGGAGCCTTCTTCTGAATTACTAACTGTAGAGTCCATAGGGTTAACTGTATCCCCATTACCCTCTGCTGCCCCTTGTTCTGCCTCCCTGTCTCCTGCAGGTGCTGCTACCCCTTCATTATTAGGATGGGTATCACTAGTTGCCCCACCCCCACCTGAAGGGTCTTCAAAACTCCCTGTGAACCTTGGCATGAGTTGATGTGCATGCCTTTTCTAATTAATGTTCCCAAAACTCTACACTTGCACGATGAAATTCCTGCGTCTCAAGACTTCCCTAATTTTTCCTTCTACCCACGTTTTCCAGTTCCAAAATTCCTTGCATATACGGCATTCCCCTCCTTAACAACAATTCCTCTCCCTGAGCCAACTGACTGGCCAAGCTAGTTACCGATTTCTCTTTATCTGGATCTGTCTTTACTGTTTCCATATGCACTTTAAGGTGCCTTTTAAACAGTATTCAGGAGATTTACCAGTAGTAGAATGAACACTTTTCCTTTGATTATATAAAATCTACAAAGCCTTGTATTAATAGTACCTTCCGTAAACCGCATTAACCCTTCTTTCAAGGATCTCGCTGCTATCTCCGCTAGACCATTGAGGAAGGATTATAGAGGGCAGGTGTTATATGTTTAATACCATTTTTTCTAAAAGAAAAATCCTCCATTTCCCACAGAACAAATAAGGAGTATTGTCTGACACAACCTCAATCTGTAGGTTGCCAGATTGTGAGTGGAGCCCGCGGCCCCCATGCCCTACTACAGAGCGCTGGCCATGACCCCACTGACACTATCAAGGATATCTACACCGCCCACTCCATTGTGTAGGAAATACTGACGTGTACACAGGTTTGTTCAAAGTTTAGCTGAAAACTAAATATTCAGGAATATTATCAGGAGAGAGGATGAGAACTGTCTTATTCGAGACGGTTCCGGCTTGGTCTCCCCGTCGAGGCCACTATAGAGATGATGGCATCGGTAAACTTAGACAGTCACACGAAAACATCAAAATCAGATTTGCTAGTTTGAGGTGGCATTATTTAGTTAGTTGTTTTTGTGTCCGAGCCACAACTTTAGTAAACAAGTTTACAGTTTTACCTAAACAGAGAAACAGTAAGTCCTAAGAGACGGTTGTTGTGCTGACCAAGTCATGCACATTACCATATCTCAAATATTACTGTGTAAGTATAAAAATGTTATTTGCGTTGCTAATATATACTTGTACTGAACTGCATGTATTTAAGGTACTCGGTAAATGTTAAGTCTCAATTAATCAAATTAATCTTTGCTCTATATTTAAACGTAGTCACTACATCAAGCAAAATTACCGTTTTCTTTGTATACAAGTATCACAAGTCTACGGTATTGGAGACTCATGTTTCACTAGACACACTTGGTCACTCCGGATAATTACTGCTGGGTCTGGTTAGTAACTGAATAGGTGAGCGTGCTCACAATCAAGCTACACCTTAATCGAGCTTACTGTCCCAAAACACACGTAAAAGCGAATATCAATATTAAAAACAAATATATTTTGGTTTTAATTATTACTATCCTTATTAAAAGTTATATTAATACGTTTCTAACATCAGGCACAAACCCTCAGAATTACTTGTTTTAAAAATGACATTAATGAAAACATGTCTTTCACTCACTCGCTAGTGAAACTGAAAAGAACTATTTGGTTCGTCATGAGTGACATTTGGCACTAGCAAGCAGGAGACCAACAGCAAGTCATAAGAGGGAACTTGTAGCACCGACCCACCGCAGTGGGGCGTGGTGTGGGCGGAGCTTGGGAACAAGCAGCTGGGCGGGTCGTTACCAGGCCCCGCCCACTCAGGCCCCGCCCACTCCTAATGGCGTCCAGGTGGCGGGCTGGCAGCAACCTCTCGCCTGGTGTGCTGTCCATCTTGGGCTCCTGGTAAATGTCACGTCACCGAGCCAGTGCCACCCAGTATATACTCACCCAATTGTGTACCTATACCTATAGCGACTCTCATATTACACTACCATCTATTAGTGTGACGCACACGGAGCACTAAAGTGTGTACATGGAATGATTAACGTCTGGGACAGGGTGTCGTGTGATGGTAATCTTGGGAACAAAGTCCACAACTGACCAATATCTTCCTCAGATAACAGTATAGTCGGCGCGGCCACAGTTCTTATATATTATTTATATATCAGACCGTCTCTACGTGCACAAGTCGGGAAGATTATGAAATGCCGCAATAGTATGGTCAGGTTTAATCTCGACTCACAATCGGAAATTCCGGGCTCGAATCCCGGGTGGGACAGAAATAGTTGGGCACGTTTCCTATCACCTAATGCATCTGTTCACCTAGCAGTAACTATAGGTACCAAGGAGTTAACCAGCTTGTTGAGTTGTGGAGTTGTATCATGACGTATTAACGAATTCCGTTTGTTAATACGAATGCCTGTCTCCCTCGACAAAACGAATTATTAAACTACTATAGCCTATAGTAACAAGTTATGGGAATAGTGCAAGAGGAGGTGAGAAGGGTAAAAACCTATAAGCAAATCCCCGGTGGAGGGGGGAAACAAATGGGCAGAGTTTCTTTCACCCTGATTGACCTGTTCACCTAGCAGTAAATAGATATCTGGGAGTTAGACAGCTGCTACGGGCTGCTTCCTCTTTGTGTGTGTGTGTGTGTAGAAATTAGGATTAAGTGCATGCCCGAAACGTTATGCTTGCTAGTGGCTGTACTAGAATGTAAGAACTCTTGTGTCTCTAAATAAATAAAAATACATAAAAAACAATATTATCCAAAAGATAAGATTGGTAGTTATTTTTAGTTACTTGCAAGTTTTGCTTATATTTTAAATGTTAATTGTGTAAATTTTGAAAGTTTCCATCTAAAAGTATATTATTTTTGTAAAATAGAATCATATACAGCTATACTGACAAAAGTCAGAATTTGTAAATTACGCAGTAACATTTTAGGGACTATTCAATTAGTGTGACGCACACGGAGCACTAAAGTGTGTACATGGAATGATTAACGTCTGGGACAGGGTGTCGTGTGATGGTAATCTTGGGAACAAAGTCCACAACTGACCAATATCTTCCTCAGATAACAGTATAGTCGGCGCGGCCACAGTGTCTCCCCGCTATATATACATTTTCTGTGCTTGAAAGAAAATCATCTCCATTGGATGGGGCATTAATTTATTATACTAACATTTAGTAATATATTCGTTTCTCACAACATTTTTTTTTTATTATTTGCTAAAAAGTAGGATCTATCGAGAAACAATTTAAATATTTAAGTTATCCTCTTGTTTCATAAGTCAATTTTTATAAGTAGAGTTTTGCGAATGTCGCTTAAAATGTAAACGTGTATACAATTACATGAACAAGATTCTATGGCTTAAATATTTCGCTCAGTTGGTGAGGTAAGTGGTTCCACTTACTTCCGGACTTGCACCTCTGCCCGTAGGATGTGTATAGCGAGACCACTGTAGACCCGCCTCGCCACTGTGGTACACCACCTACCCCCTAGACTTGCTGTCGTACTCGCCCACGCAAACCTATCACGTTATCCGGGTAATCTCCTTGAAGGTGGCGCTAAAGTCTTTAAATATCGCCGGAAAACATAACGCGAGACGACTTTTACAGGGAGTGAGAGGCGTGGGTGAACTGAAGCTTCAACTACTAGGCTAATATCACATTCTTATATTGAATATAAGGCCCAAATGTGAACAATAACCTTGACGTGATCGTATGGGCCTATATTTTGATGAACTTACGATCGAAAATAATGATGAAACCACTTACGATTGTCCTGTATAATAGGGTTTTATTTTGCACATATTATTAGTTACTGTATAGTTTAATTACTTTGTGGCGGTGGAAAGGTGGTATAATGGGTTCAGGAGGTAGACTCCAACTTTTCTATGATAAACTCAGACCCAAACCCACACACTCTAAATAATGTTGTAAATAACGAATTAAGAATGTCCACTTATGAATGGCAACCAACAAACTCACACTAAACATAAAAAAGACCTACTACATCTTATTTGGCAGCGAATCATCAAATGAAATTCAGCTTCAGATAGACAATGTTAATGTCAGCAATAAAAATGATGAAAAGTTCCTTGGCCTATACTTAGACACGAGACCCAACTTCAGCACCCACATACAACACATAGCCAAAAAAGTCTCAAAAGCTGTCGGTAAACTCTCTAAAATCAGATATTACGTTCCAAACTCTGCTCTCCCCGCATTATACTACGTGCTACTCCATCCGTATCTTACTTATGGTATCTGTGCATGGGGGTTGAACCACTGTAAACTACCTCAAGCCTATCATCACCCAAGAAAAATCTGCTATTAAAACAATAGCAAACTCTGTTTTCAGACAACACACAGCCCCTCTGTTTAAATCCCTAAACATGCTAAAACAAACTCACTCCAAACCTTCTCTTGTACCATTCATCACATGTACAAAACCTTGTTCCTAAATGCAAATCCTGATCTGAAATTCTTCCTTGACTCATAATAGTATAATAGAATAATAGTAATAAAACCCATAATCACCACACCAGAAATAAATATATCTTTGATATCCCCAGAGTCAAACTAAATCTGTGAAACCACGTTCTCGCACTTTCGTATAGTCAGTACTGACTTATTAAATTCGTGCATATGTGACATACTAATTAATTGTGAATATTTTAGTTCATAGAAAACACCGACCTTACCTAACCTTCTTAGTAATTGTAAATATGAAGCAATAAGATACTTATCGTAACATACTAAGAAGGTTAGGTACGGTCGGTGTTTTCTATGAAGCTTTTCAAGGTAAACTAAAATATTCACAATAAATTAGTATGTCACATATGCACTTATTTAATAAGTCAATATTGACTGTAAGAAAGTGCGAGAACGTGTTGGCAAATAAGGGGACTTAGTCTATGGAACTCACTCCCTAACGAATTCAAAAGCTGTCCAACCTATGCGTTATTCAAAAGTAAAACCAAAAAGTACTTAATTTCACCCACATAATTTATCACCTAGTGCTTCAAACTCGCACTGTATCTTGTGCTACCCAACCCCTCCAATATATATGTGTCTAAGACATACAACTTCATCATTGTAATCACTGCTATCATCTTATATCATGGTTGTTATGTTGGACGCAAACTGTACTACAATGTACCTATTAATAAACCTCAAATTGTACTACAATGTACCTGTTGATACTCCTCAAATTTTACTACAAATTACCTACTTAAAATTATCTGTTAGATTAAGGACCTGCCTGAAACGCTATGCGTGTTGTTGGCTTTACAAGATTGTGAAAACATCAATGCTATGTACTCTCATAAACCCAATTTTGTGTATATATATATATATATATATATATATATATATATATATATATATATATATATATATATATATATATATATATATATATATATATATATGTGTGTGTGTGTGTGTGTGTGTGTGTGTGTGTGTGTGTGTGTGGCTTCAATGCACAGCAGTACAATTATATAATTATAATTCATAATTATATGTCTTATTAAACAACTTATTCACAATATAAACAAAGTAGTTCCCTCGCACCTTCACTCAGAGGGCGACGTTGGTGCCCACTGGGTGGGAAGCTTATTTGTTAAGCACAGTGTTACATAAAACCAATATCAACGAAATAATACTATGTAAATATTAGCATATAATTTAGCAGAGTAAGTGCATTAAGTAAGAGAGAGCTGTGTGGACCAGGCTACATATGATGTGGCAGATGTGAGAGGAGACCTACCGGTAGTGAAGCAGGAGGTACTCCAGCCACCCAGCACTGGCAGCCCGCGCCATTGTTACTGTCTGCCACTATTGTGTGTGGGTCCGCAGGCGCTCCTGGTATACTCCACACTGCCCCTCCTCCACCCACCCTCACGGTGCACCCACCCTTCCTCATGGCCCCCCCACACCGGCGAACCCCCCCCCCCCCCCCCCCGGGGCACCCATCTCGCGCCGTTGTAATTACTACAAACTACCTACTTAAAACTACCTGTTAGATTAAGGACCTGCCCAAAACGCTATGCGTGTTAGTGTCTTTCCTAAAATGTAAAAACATTAATGCTATGTATACTCTCATGAACCTAATGTACCTTCTTTTATATATATATATATATATATATATATATATATATATATATATATATATATATATATATATATATATAGATATCTTATATATATATATATATATATGTCGTACCTAGTAGCCAGAACGCACTTCTCAGCCTACTATGCAAGGCCCGATTTGCCTAATAAGCCAAGTTTTCATGAATTAATTATTTTTCGACTACCTAACCTACCTAACCTAACCGACCTAACTTTTTCGGCTACCTAACCTAACCTAACCTATAAAGATAGGTTAGGTTAGGTTAGGTAGGGTTGGTTAGGTTCGGTCATATATCTACGTAAATTTAACTCCAATAAACAAAAATTGACCTCATACATAATGAAAGGGGTAGCTTTATCATTTCATAAGAAAAAAATTAGTGAAAATATGACCTCTGATTGCATAAAAGCGGAGATTTTTCTGAAAGGGGGAAAAAAGAAACACTTGCGCAGCGCCTTCCGCGGCCTGCGCGGGAAGGTATGGGAGCTTATAAATAGGGAAGGAGCGGGAGGATCAGCCTCACTCTCACAGTCACCACAACAGTGCTCGAAACTCCCACCCGCCTCCCCTCATGCGTGGCGGTCCCCTGTCTTGCACTGTGCCAGTTTCCCTCCAATCTTCCCTCTCCAAGTCCGGGAGGGGGGGGGTGCAGCGCCGGTCCCCAAGTGTCCCGCTGTCCGCAGCTAATTCTTTGCCCAGTCGGCCTCCGTTAAGTGTTATGTGGCCTATTCACTTGATTGAACTAGTTTCTATAGTTAAATTTATATAACTGTTTGAACTAGTTTCTATAGTTAAGTTTATAATTGTTCGAACTAGTTATATAATTAAGATCACATAATTGATCGAACAAGTTATATATTTGCAAAGTGTATAATGGATCGAACTAGTTATATAATTGCTTTAACTAGTATATAAATTTAAGTTGTAAAATTCACTATAATGACATTAGGTTTCTGCAGAACGTGTTTACCATGTCACTAGGCTAAGCTTACTCACCTAATACGGGTGTACAATTTAAGTTAAATATTAGTACTCAGTAGACATGGGTATGTTACTTTGTTTATCAATACACGTTCTGCAGAATTTATTAACCATCTCCAAAATTATAAATAAGCCCCAAACCAGTTTGTGTCTTTTTTCCCCCTGAGCAGAAAATATTAATTCATGAAAACTTGGCTTATTAGGCAAATCGGGCCTTGCATAGTAGGCTCAGAAGTGCGTTCTGGCTACTAGGTACGACATATATATATATATATTTTTTAAAACCTAGAAGGGGTACCACCTCTGGTGCAAGTGTAGGGACCCATAACCTCGGAGAAGAAAATAAAGAGTACTCAGAGAAGACCTTGTGGATCCTCTATATATATATATATATATATATATATATATATATATATATATATATATATATATATATATAGAAGGAGTGTATATATATATATACACTCCTTCTGAAGATATATTAATATACGAAAGTACTTAAGGAAATTCCTATTTCTTTTTCCTCCGTGGTCTGACATTGTCATATATATATATAAATCAAGGTGATTGTCTACCAGAAATTTTAGGCAATTAGTCCCATGTAGTTTAATAACTGCACGCGAATGTCCAACAGCCTGGTTGATCAGTCCAGCAACCAGGAGGCCTGGTCGATGACCGGGCCGCGGGGACGCTAAGCCCCGGAAGCACTTCAAGGTAAGGATTGCAATCTTACTATGGTCGCAGCCCACTGCGACCATAGAATACTATGCTATGTATTATGAGACTACATAGCATAGTATTTACAATCTTGTAAAGCCACTAGTACGCGCAGCGTTTCGGGCAGGTCCTTATATAATCTAACAGATAATTTTAAGTAGGCAAATTCTAGCAGAATTAATAAAATGATAACAAATACAGTGCAAGAAAAAAATGAGATGAGAGAGATTAGTAAGTATATTAAAGCACATGGGTACATTAAAGCTCTGATTGATTACATTGACAGCTTGATTGGTAATTTAAACAAGATTAATAGACACCATACAGCAGATTGACAGCACATATAAGAAGACAGTAATGATCACAATGGTAAAGATGTTCACATTGGGTACATAAAGATTGGGAGATTGGGTAGCAATAGATACAGTGCAATTTTAAAGCAAAAGGTAAAAAACTATAAAGATGAAATTAGGTACTTTTTAGTATTGTTTTTGAATGACGCAAAAGTTGGACAGCTTTTCAATTCAATAGGGAGTGAGTTCCATAAACTGGGTCCCTTTATTTGCATAGAGTGTTTACACAGATTAAGTTTGACCCTAGGAATATCAAAGAGATATTTATTTCTGGTGTGGTGATAATGGGTCCTATTACATCTGTCCAGGGAGAGTTTCAGAGCAGGATTTGCATTTAAGAACAGGGTTTTGTAAATAATACAAATACAAATACAAATATTTATTCAGATAAAGTACATACATAGATACAAATTGTTGATGGATTTATAGATAGAGCTAGTACATACAATGCCTAAAGCCACTATTACGCAAAGCGTTTCGGGCAGAAACGCTTTCAGAAAACGCTTCAGAAATGTAGTTGACACAAGAGAATTTGTGGAGCATAATCCCAATTACAAGAGAATTTGACACAAGAGAATTTGTGGGACATAATCCCAATTACTATTATTTTTTAGTACCAGTGGCTTTAGGTATTGCATGTACTAGCTCTATCTATAACTCGAACATTATGTTTGTAAATCAACTATGTATGTACTTTTCCTGAATAATTTTATTTTATTTTATATTTATTTATTATTATAAGCCATCTTCCTGGGGTAATGATGGTCTCTCCCCGGCACGGCTCTGTGCCAATGTTGCCAGATTGGGCTACAAATAGCAAATTGGGCTACTTTTGAGAGCGCCGCGCTCCCAAATTTTTAATTTCGCTACTTGCTACTTTTTGGGCTAATTTAAAAGCAAGATGTGCTAATTTGGGCTATTAATGTTAAGAATGTACGATTGCGAGTTACATGAAGGTAACTAAGCTATAAATAATTGTAATTAATAATAATTGTAAATATTAATTAATACTAAATAATATTATTTAATAAATTAGTCCCAACTCAATGCAGAGTTTTCTTCCAAGCACAGAAACTTGTAAATATAAATACAAGATAATAGATCGATAAATAAATAGACAACTTTCAAATATTGCACCAAGTAACGGCGAGAGGAAAAAAAC
Organism: Procambarus virginalis; assembly: GCA_020271785.1. NCBI lineage: Eukaryota > Metazoa > Arthropoda > Malacostraca > Decapoda > Cambaridae > Procambarus > Procambarus virginalis. The sequence goes on along the minus strand of WNGS01000690.1, from coordinate 626,834 downwards.
TAGACAATATACATTACATTTGAAATTAATAATGGATGAATCCTAATAAATTGGTGTATGTTTGTATGTATACCAGACAAAGTCAATTTAATGGCAGAATTTAGCCATTTTGTGTAAAAACTTTTATATCTCGTATTATTAATTATAACAGTAATCGAAAAAAGTCATAGTTTGTATATTACAAAAGATGAAACAGCGAGCCATGAGCTAGAGCGATGTGCTGAGTCCATAAGGAGGCCGAGCTTCCGGAAATACCTTCCTGTGATTGGCTGTTGCGGGGAATACCAACACTCTTTTTATGAATAAAATTTAAACTAAGAAATAGGTCCTTGAAAAATAACAACAATTTTGTTTTGCACCTGACAGAAATCTCCATTTAACTGAATAATTTACTCGAATAAGAGGGCAGAGCAGTGTATCATTATTTGTGTCAAGGCAACCCTCAATAATAAAGTCACAAGTTAGGTAGCCAATCCATTTTTATATACATCTGTTATATCCTGCAATATTTAATTATCACTTTAAATAACTAACACTTCACTTTTTNATGGAGTCATGCCAATGGTGTTTTGATAGCAAAGATATGCCAAAACAGTTAATTGTTGCTTTAGGAAGTAAGGTATGTATTTGTATTGATTATTTAACTTAGTACTGTATAGACAAAGGAAGGATGATGTCAAGGACACCCTTATGAATGCATTTAGCAATAATACTGTGACCTTTTACTCATATTTCTGGGGGGAGCCCCTCCGGCTTCCTGGAGATTTCCAAACTGATATGCTAATGTCAGATTTTGGCATCAGTCATGTGTATGGAGTTTTGGGGGCCTACCAGGGACCACGAGCCAGAACCTGACCCCCTTAGAGAGGCATAGGGAGCAATGGCCTATAGAAACCCTCGTGTGGTTGGAAGCATTCTATGTCTGCCGTCGACCGGGTCAGGCACCCAGAAAGGTAAGCGTCCCAAAACAAACCCCCTATGCTGGTGAAAATTGCTACCAAAAGCCGAATAAGTGGATAGAACTCGCCAAAAAGAAACGAGCAAACAAGCATGACGTCACATGTCACCGCGCCACTGTGCAGCCCCCCCCCCCTCCCCAGGAGGGGGAAGGGGAGCCCCAGACCCCCGTGCTGGCCATCCACCTGTCAGTTCTAAGGCTGATGCTAGAGGCTGAGGTCATGTGCTCTGACTCCAGTGGTAGTTACAGCACTGTACCTAGTGTGTGGTGACTGTCTTCTAGGTGGTGCATGAGCCGGGAGTGGTTGTCCCTTCCATGTACATTGGATTGTCTGTACTCCCCTAGTTGTCCTTACCTAGTTGTGCTTGTGGGGTTTGAGCTTTGGCTCTTTAGTCCTGTCACTCACCTACCATCTACATGGCCTCTGTCCTTACCTAGTTGTACTTGCCTAGTTGGTTTGTGGGAGTTGTGCTCTGGCTTTTTGGTCCCGCCTCTCGCCTGTCATTTGACTTGTGTACGGGTTCCTGAGCCTACTGGGCTCTGTCATGTCTACACTTGCAGCTGTGTGTGGAGTCAGCCACCACCACTTCCCTTCCTTATGCATTCCATTTGTCTACTACTCTGACACTGAAATACTTCTTTCTAATGTTTCTGTGGCTCTTTTGGGCACTCAATTCTGCCTGTCTCTCCTGGTGCGTGTGCCCCTTGTGTTTAATAGTCTGTTCTTCTCTACCCTTTCAATTCCTCTGAGGTTCTTGAATGTGGTGGTCATGTCCCCTCTGGCTGTTGTCTCCCAGTGGCGTGAAGTTTAATTCCCGTAGTTTCTCCTCGTCGCTCATACCCCTTGGTTCGGGTACTAGTCTGGTGGCAAACCTTTGCACCTTTTTCAGTTTCATCTTGTTGGGACAGGACCTACAACTGTGTGTGTTGTTGGCGTGACTTGTTGGGACATGACCTGCAGCTCTGTGTGTTGGTCGTGTCCCTTTCATTCCCATTTGCTGCCTACCTTCTTTGTTCCTCATCTTCCTGCTTCACTCTGGTCCTTAGCTGCTGGTGCTGGGACTGTTCTTCTGGTCTTGTTCTTGTTTTATCCTACACACTGTTGTGTGTTTTGTTTGTGCCTTTTGGCTCTCCTATTGCAGAGTTTGGGTTCCTGTTTTCGTGGCTTACCCTGCCTATTGGCATTTTCTAGGTCTCGCAGTGTCCCTTCTCTAGAGTCTCGCATTGGAATCGTAGTCTCCGATCTCCTGGCTAGCTCGCTGGCGTTGGGAAGTTTTTCTGTTTGGTAGATGTTCCATCTCCTCTTTTGCCGGCTTGGGTTCTGGCTCTGCTTGCTCGGTGGTTGCATCCGAAATCTTCCCGTGGCTCCTCCTCTTCCTAGACTCGATTGGTCCATGGTGGGGCTGGTTCGGTTCTGCCTCGAGTCTCTCACCTTCTGTTGGTGGTCAGGTGACTTCGTTGATGGTGTCCCACCTGCGTGCTTCTTCTTGGCAGCAGTGTGGTTTTTTTTGGTGGTGCTTCCTTTTTCCTTCTGCCCCTTCTTAGATGGTTGCATTTTGTTGGCGCTGGTCTGTCCTTCTCTTGTGGTGGTTCGGGGCCGTCATCTTGCCACATACTGTCGCCTCGTATCGTGCGGCGCTAGCGAAGCCGCTTCAGCTTTCTTTCGGTGTTGCTGTCACTTTTGCACAGATTAGCAAGCTGTGTCGTGCATTGTTTCACCTCCAGCCTGCTCATGTGCCGCCTGAACTGTCCTGGTCATTGGACCGGGTGCTCTCTTTTCTCTCTTCTCCTCGGTTTGTTGTGACCCCTTCGGTTCAGGATTGTTTCTCGGCTGCTCTTTACCTGTTGGCTTTGGCCTCATAGGGTCGGTTTGGGGAGCTTCATGCTCTCCTCCGGCGCATAGGTTTCTGATCTTTCGGTCGTGGCGATCGGTTTGTTCGTCTGCAGCCATCTCCTTCTTTTCTGGCAAAGTATGAGACTGTTGCTTTCCGGAGGGGTCCTTGGTTGTTGATGCTTGGTTGGTCAGGCCGGGGGTGCATCATGTTTTGTGTCCAGTTGTGGACCTCCATTGTCATTTGCACGCCATGGCTTCGGTGTCTAAGACACGCTTTGGATTGATCTGATTTCCCTTCGTCCCTGTTCGCGGGTACGGGTGTCCCAGGTCGTCAGCAGGGTTCTTCAGGCTAGCCAGCCTGCGGTCTATCCCTGTGGCCTTGACATTCGTAAGTTTGTTGCTCATGCTGCCGTCTTTGGCAACATGAAGAGTACTACTGGTGTGGGGAGGGGAAGCACACGTGAGCACGAGCTCTGTGAAAAACACTATATATCTCGGGATATTTCAGTGATACAGGAACTAAACACAGTCAGATAACTCATAAAGTGCGTCTCAACTTATTAAACAATATACCATAGTGATTGACATCCGACTTTTGTGCTTTAAGGAAATAACAAGTGAATTTTGTGTGGAGTCCACCTCGTGGTGCCAGAACCCAGCCCTTAGGCCCACATCCTGTGTGGCCACCGTGTGTGTGTGTGTGCTTACTAGCAAATTGGTTTCCAACAAGTGTAATAGGGGACTGTGGATCGAGAAATTAGTAATAGAGAAAGTGAATACTATTGCAAGTCGGGAATAAAGCAGAAAATCCCTTATTGTAATACAAGCGAATTAATATATCAGTGTTATAACCCAAGTAACTGGCAACTGAGGGCCTCCAGCCGCGGCCTGGGACAACAAGTGTCAACGGTACAGCCTCTGGGACCCTCCCTCACCCTCGACCGTGTGATAAGTTGACCATACTGTAGAACAAATAAACATATATACTATTACAAACATACGGTATACATATAATATTATAAATATATAGATATATACAACAAAACAAGGCAAAATGGGAGTAAATAAACAAATTTGTGGCCACTGTAACATCTCCTTAAAGTCGAAGGCAACGGGAATTGAATGTTATATCTGTAAGAATAGATTTCATTCGGCTTGTGCAGGAGTGAGTAACACTGCGGCACTGAGAGCTGGCCACTTGCTCTGGGTGTGTAAACATGACCAGCCAGCTTGGAATATCCTAAAAAACCTTCTAGATAACATGACGCATGAACGGAAAACATCGTTCATTGGAAGCCTACCAGCCATCCAGGAGGAGTGGGAAAGGAACAACAATTGTAATATACCAGGGGCGGAGGCTATAGTCAGGGATGAAACTGAGGCTGAAACTCAGGAAGTTGTAAACTCTGACTCAGTAGGCCCGGATGTGGATGACAGTAAACTAGAAAGTGTAACAGACAGCACTGACAGCTCGGTAGGTACAGACACTACAACGGTTCCCGATAGAGAAAGTCAGAACAGAAGGACAGACTTATGCAAATTTTATGCAAAGGGCATATGCAGACATAGATATGCTGGTAATAAGAAAGGATTAGAATGCAGTTATCAACATCCCAAAAAATGTTTAAATATGCTTAGGAAAGGTGAGTGTCGATTTGGATCAATATGTAGGTTTTTCCATCCTGAGATGTGCCAAACCTCACTGGAGGACAGAAAATGCTATGACCTCAGCTGCCCATACTTTCACGTGAAAGGCACGGAACGCTACATAAAGAGTGGCAAGCAGGATAATGAATTTGGAGGAAATTCGATAAATTTTTTATACCAGACCGAAAGAGAATTCAAAAGGAGGAGCATGGAGAATGTATGGAACTGGATGCCAGACCCACTTGCATACCAGAATTACAGATACAACTACACACCGAAAGGGAACCACAACTACAACAGGCAACTGCCCTACAACAATCAGCACTGGTCAGAACAAACTCAATATGTCCACGCATAATGGGCTTGCCGAAAAAGTCTCCCAGTCAAACTATCACTAATAGAGTAACCTCATTCATCTTTGCCAACATACAAGGACTGAAAACAAGAACCAACAATAAAGTACAGTTCATAAATGGCCTCCTCACGGAGTCAAATGCAGTATTTGGAGCTTTCACAGAAACCCATGCAGGGGAATTCTTGGACAGTGAGATCTGGATTCCAGGATATAACCTATACAGGTGTGATAGGAAAATTAGGTCACATGGAGGAGTGGGTCTGTATATTAGGGAAGACCTTGTGTGCTCGGAGCTCCTAAACGTTACAAATGAGGTGATAGAGGTACTGGGATTAAAAATAGAGAAAATAAATTTAGTGATTATTCTAATATACAAACCGCCAGATGCAACGGCTGAGGAATTCACAGAACAGATAAACAAAATAGAGAATAGCCTTGATAATTTGGAGAACCCAATACCTGATATTATCTTCTTAGGTGACTTCAACTTGCCTAGTCTCAGGTGGAGAATAGCAAACAATAATATTATACCAGGGAATCTATCAGGACCTAACCAACCACAGATTAGAGAACTACTTAGATTCTGTGACAAATTTTCACTCACTCAGCAGATATCGGAGCCAACGAGAAATGAAAATATTCTAGATCTGGTCTTTACGAACAATGAAGACATTATCAGAGACATTACGATATCAGATACCACATATTCAGATCACAAGCTCATTGAAGTGCAAACTACCATCAATACTCAGAATAGACCTAAAACGTTGATAAAGCGAGAGGGGCTATTCAGTAAATTCAATTTTAATAATAAAAGGATAGACTGGGAGATAATAAACAGGGAACTTAAAAACATTCCATGGGAAACTGTTTTAAGTAATAAAAGTCCTACAGAAGGAATAGAAAAACTGACTTCGGAAGCGTATCAAGTCTGTCTGAAACATGTTCCTTTGAGGAAAGCCAGAAAGAGATCCAACGTAGAAAGAGAACGCAGAAGACACTATAAACGCAGGAAAAGAATAACGGAACTGCTTATGCAGACACGAATTTCCCGTCAAAGAAGGAATAATTTAAATAGGGAGATTGAAGAAATCGAGCGGAAATTGAAACACTCATATGAAACTGAAGAAAGGCAGTTAGAACAGAAAGCAATTCAGGAAATAAAGAAAAATCCAAAATACTTCTTCACATATGCGAAATCAAAAGCAAAAACTACTGCCAGTATTGGACCTATTCGTACAAGTGAAGGTTCATACACGGAGGATGACAAAGAAATTAGTGAAATCCTAAAAAAGCAGTATGAGGACATGTTTAGCACTCCAATAAACAACATGAAAGTAGAAGATCCAGACAATTTCTTTATGCGGGATATCCAAACCCCTGTAAATATAACTGATATCAACACGAGCGCACTAAATTTTGAAAGAGAAATTGAAAACATGCCCATGCACTCGGCCCCAGGTCCAGACTCATGGAATTCAATATTTATAAAGAAATGCAAAGTGCCGGTAGCACAGGCACTCAGTATAGTGTGGAGGAAGAGCTTGGACACGGGGGAGATACCAGATGCACTTAAAGTAGCAGACATAGCCCCTCTACACAAGGGAGGGAGCAAAGCATTGGCAAAGAATTATAGACCAGTTGCACTAACATCGCACATAATAAAAGTATTTGAGAGAGTGATTAGGAGTCAGGTCACCAATTTCATGGAGACCAATGACCTTCACAACCCAGGCCAACATGGATTTCGAGCGGGAAGATCGTGCCTCTCACAGCTACTTGAGCACTACGATAAAGTCACTGAGGCATTAGAAGAAAAACAGAATGCTGATGTGATATACACGGACTTCGCAAAGGCATTCGATAAATGTGACCATGGCGTGATAGCACACAAAATGAAGTCAATGGGAATAACCGGTAAAGTAGGACGCTGGATACTCAGTTTTCTGTCAAACAGGACTCAGCGAGTAACGGTCAACCATATAAAATCTAGTCCAAGTGCAGTTAAAAGCTCTGTACCTCAGGGTACAGTCCTTGCACCGCTGCTTTTCCTTATTCTCATATCAGATATAGACAAAAATACAAGTCACAGCTTCGTATCATCCTTTGCAGACGACACAAAAATCAGTATGAAAATTACCTCGGCTGAAGACATTGAAAAACTTCAAGCTGATATTAATAAAGTTTTCGACTGGGCATCAGAAAATAATATGATGTTTAACAGTGACAAATTCCAGGTACTCAGGTACGGTAAAAATGAGGACCTTAAACATAATACAGGGTACAAAACACAATCAAATGTGCCCATAGTAGGAAAACAACATGTAAAGGATTTGGGAATAATGATGTCTGACGACCTAACGTTTAGGGAGCATAACCAAGCAAATATTGCGACAGCCAGAAAAATGATAGGATGGATTACGAGAACTTTCAAATCCAGGGATCCCATCACAATGCTTGTACTCTTCAAGTCACTTGTGCTGTCCCGTCTTGAGTACTGTTCAGTACTCACTTCCCCCTTAGAGCAGGAGAGATTGCTGAAATAGAGGGAATACAGAGAACATATACGGCACGCATAGACGCGATAAAGCACCTAAATTATTGGGATCGTCTCAAAGCTCTCCAAATGTACTCACTAGAAAGAAGACGAGAGAGATATCAAATAATATACACCTGGAAGATACTGGAGGGCCAGGTCCCAAATCTACACAGTAAAATAACAACGTACTGGAGTGAACGATATGGAAGAAAATGCAGAATAGAACCAGTGAAGAGCAGGGGTGCCATAGGCACAATCAGAGAACACTGTATAAACATCAGAGGTCCGCGGTTGTTCAACGTCCTCCCAGCAAGCATAAGAAATATTGCCGGAACAACCGTGGACATCTTCAAGAGGAAACTAGATTTATTCCTCCAAGGAGTTCCGGACCAGCCGGGCTGTGGTGGGTATGTGGGCCTGCGGGCCGCTCCAAGCAACAGCCTAGTGGACCAAACTCTCACAAGTCAAGCCTGGCCTCGGGCCGGGCTTGGGGAGTAGAAGAACTCCCAGAACCCCATCAACCAGGTATCAACCAGGTATCATGTCCTGGGCTGACATTCGGGCGCAGGGTTTTTGGCAGTCGAACAGAGTCCTGGCTGTGCGGTATTGGTGAACGTTCTGGGTCTCGTCAGGCCTGTGTCGCTTTGGGTCGGCAGTTGCAGCCAGTTGTCTCGACTTCGAGTTGAGGAGTGAGCAGCGACCGCCTCCCCGGTAAGTCCTTCAACTTTTCCTCTGGATAGTTAGCTCCTGGGAGCCAAAGGGGCTCCCCTAGGAAAACCAACGCTGGTTTTTTGGACACACATTTTCCTTGCTAAATTTACCTATTTACTTCATATTTGTTAATAAGGAAAGATTAAAAATAAGATTTTAAGCAGAATGATACTTTTCGTTTTGATGGTGTCTTGACTGCTATAGCTAGGGTGATGGATTCATCCAGATCACTGCTAATATGCCAGGCTCTGGATAACTTTATGCACCACCATAATGAGTAACTTCTCAGATTGACAGCAGAGAGCTTACATTAATCCACCACTTAGAGAGAGACTGCTCACTATCATACAAAGAACAGATCAAACCTCCTGTTGTAAATGAATATAGACAATTATCCATGTACAGTATTCAAACAGCTGAGATGTATTTATTTTTCTGTTGCCTCCCTGAAGTAATCCAGAATTGATATGTTAAATGTTATATTATTAACATTAATAATATGCAAGGGCTGGTCAATGCTGCCTGATAATATAATATTATATTATTAAATATGATCCAAGTTAAATATTAGTTATAGTCATCAGTCACAGTTCTTATGCCTACCGGGGACCACAAGCCAGAACCCGGCCCCCCCTCAGAGAGGCAAAGGGAGCAATGGCCTATGAATACTTTACATTTAAAGTACAGTACGTCATACTTGCCATGACCAGGGAAGAAAGTCGGCTTCCCACAAAGGTAGGTGAAACAAAACAGACCACTGTTTGGTTAGTATTTTGACCTATGTCCTCAAAAACACAAAAGAACACCCCTAGAAAGAAAATAAACAAGCAACACTTCATCCAACTTGCCCTCTGCTCGTTAGTACAACCCCCCCCCCACATGGGGAGGGGGAACCTGTCCCTCCTCACCCCTCAGTCCTTAAACTGATATTCGTGTTGGCAGTCGAATATCACCATGAACCTCTGGCGGTTCATGGACTTGTGGTGTGCGTTGGCCAGGTATAATAGTGTACTGGGGCCGCACTCGCCTAGGGACACCTTCCTTAGGTGCTCTGTAAGTACAGCCCTTGCATTTCAGGGTTATCTTCCCTGGGGTGTTCAGGACTATCTCTGCATTGAGGACTTCCTGGCTTGTGGTTATTTCTCGCCCTTGGGTGCATTGGGGGTCTTGAGGCTTTGTGACTTGTTCTGGGTAAGTGGTGTGATTTTTGGCTGGTGGGGCACACTGTGGCTAGCGCAGCCTGCTATACGCTATCATACTGCGAGCAGACATTTCTCACTGGCTGCTTATTTGCTAGTTGTGGGGGTTTCGAGGGTTTTTGTGCTTTTTCTCATTAATAGCATTTCTGTGGGGAGTCCTTTTGGCTCCCTGAAGCTATCTGAACTAATATGTGCTATATTAGTTTGGGGTCATGTAAGCAAAAATGTAAGAAAAGGAAAAATAAAACCCCTGAAATCACACAACTAGCAAACTAGCAGTCGGAGAGAAACATCAGCCACTGCAATAAAGTAAGCTGTGCCCCACCCTAGCCAAAAACACTACCCGGGGCAAGACGGAAAGCCCCAAGACCCCGACGCACTCCAAAGGTGAAGAAATCCTGAAGCGAAGAAGTCCTCAATGGGTAGTAAGACCCTAACTCCCCAGGAAAGATAACCCTGCCAGGCAAGGGTAGTACTGTACATAGAGAGCATCTAGGGAAGGGAACCCTAGGTGCATTCAGCTCCAGTACGCTAAGACACCTGGCCACAACACTACACACAGCCGGAACAGCCACACAGGGCAAAAACTGACTGCCAGCATATCAATTCAAGGACTGGTGTGGTGGGTTGCCTGCTTACCTGAGCCGTCTCCCCCACCCCGTTCGGGTGGGGGAGGAATGCCGCTAATGAGTGGGAGTGCTTGTTTGTCTTATTTCTTCGGAAATTGTTTTGCTCTTTCCGGACGTAGCTCGCAGTTTTCACCAGACTAGTCTGTTTTCTTTCAGCTATCTTTCTGGATACCTTTCCCGATCGATGGCAATTATGACATACAGTACTTTAAATGTAAAGTACTCATAGGCCATTGTTCCCTGCACCTCTCTGAGAGGGCCAGGTTCTGGCTCGTGGTTCTCGGTAGGCAAAGTACTCTGTGACTGATGACCCCAACTAATATGGTACTGTATCATTTTGGATAGCTTCAGGGAACCTCCGGAGTTCACCCAGAAAATGGTGTTTCATTCATCGCTGGTTTTTTGTAATATGACTTGCAGTTAAGAGGGGTGAAAATGTTGATGAATAAGGGATTAAGGGTGTAATAAGGTATTGTCAAAGCCTTGTATGAACATTTGTTGGAAATGAATGTAGATAAGGTCACTATATGAATATTTGTGATGCAGATATACTATGTTTTGATCCACGTGTTTGGTAGTGTCATAACTCATGAAATTTTCATGAATATAGGTTAGTGCCATGAACACTGCTGCAGAGACCAATCCTATTGGAGTATATCTAGAGTTAGTATAGAGAGAAGCTGAAGTTAAATTTAATTGAGTACTGTACTGTATTCTAATGGACAGATCTTCAGTGTTGAGAATGGAGTGTATAAATGTAGTGTATTAAATTCTTATTCCTTGTACTCAATATTACTAGTTTTTCTTGCACTATTTTGATGTTCAAATTTACTGATGACTTGTCTAATATTTATCTCTTATAGTCATACGTGTGTCTCCCTCCTCATGAGTCTCTCACGCCTGGACATTGCCTTATTGTCTCAATCCATCATATCCTTCTTCTGTACAAGCTGATGAAGATCTGTGGAGTGAAATCCAGGTACAGTATGTTTCTTGTGTAAAGAATGTACTGTACATGTTAATACTGCTTGCCATTTATTCTGAAGATCATTCACTTAATAGTCTTTATAATGTGACACGTCATTAAAATATGAACTATAGAATTTCGTTCTCCGCAGGATTTTCGCAAGTCTTTAGTAAAATGTTTAACTCCCGGGACGAGGACTGTATATTCTTCGAAACTGTTAAAAAACTCAAGTACTATCCTCACATGGCTCTCAACTGTGTGCCTCTTCCAAAAGAAATGGGAGATATGGCTCCTATTTACTTTAAGGTAAGATTATTCAGTTATGTACACCTTGTCTTATTGTATTGACTATACATTATTATATTTTTGTATAAGAGTTTCCATATTAAAGGTTTTAAGATAATATGATTGAGATAATAATATGGCTTCTATTTAAATTAGTCTGTGGCATTTCAGCTGCAACTTAACCAAGGAACTACTGTTGCCATGGACTGATTAAGCACAGTTGGGACAGGTTGACACTTGAGACCTCTGCAACAGGGGTTTTCTCGAACATTATTGCTATTCATAATGGTGCAAAGGAGACAATACAGTACAGTATTCTTATACCAATACAGGAAAACCTCATGAATACATTTTCAGCTGCATTCCAAGCTTTACTTAGCACTTTGTTTATTGCTATTTGAGGTGTGGTGAACCAAAAATGCATCAAAACTCCACCATACTCGGTTTGGAGGAGTTGCTTTCCAGAGGGGTCCTTGGGTTATTGATGCTTGATTGGTTCGGCCGGGGGTGCGTCCTGTGTTGTCCGGTTGCTCTTTTTTACCATTACCTGCATACCGTGTCTGTGGATGCGCTTTGGGTTGATCCAGTTCCCCTCGTTCACTGTTTCAGGGCTCGGGTCTCCCAGGTCGTCCGCAGAGTTTTTAAGTCTTCCAGCCTGCAGTCTGTCCTTGCGCCCGTGCTGTTCGGACATTTGCAGCTTTCGCTACTGTGTTGTTGATGTCTAGGGCACATTTCGGGCGCAAGGATTTGAAGGTCGCACAGGTTTTTGGCTGCCCATTCTTTATGCGCGTATCTGCTC